>KZ067410.1:1062-16500 GCA_002091845.1 Anopheles cracens | reverse complement strand
GGGTTCTGCAGCAGCGGGCAACAAAGCACGATCGTGAACGATGAAATATTGCCCGTGGTACGGGGTTGGCGGCCGATCACGTGATCTTGCGCAGGGTGGCCACACGCCGAGGCAGTGATCCTGGCAGTGACAGCCGAGGTCAAAGGTCGCGCGGAGCGAGTGCAGTTTGTTGACATTGTTGCTGGGCGCTCGGTCGCAGGTCAGCTCTGTCTCAGCTCGGCACCGATCGCACGTTAGGCCCGTGATTGTTGGGTGCCGCTGATCGAGACATCGGCTCTCCGATAATGGGAGCTCGCGATGGTGGAACGTTCCGGTTCCGGTTGCGCGGCGGTTCTGCTTCTTCTGTTGTAATTGAGCAATTTTCATGTCACTGCGATCGGGGTTCGTTCACGACGGTTGAGGATGGGAAGAGGATTAGTTTATCGGTATGACAGATTACTTTGTCATACATCAGTGCAATGTATCAAACTGTTATAGTTAAATGCGGTGAAAAGTTATACCATGCCAGTAAAAAGATAACAATAGCAGCTATTCTTAACGACTAGACCATGAACAGATTCGCTAGAAACTCAGTTATGCTAATAACTAATATGGACCCAAAAGTTCTACAGGTTGTATTAAGCAATTTACGTTTAGTAGAATAGATATGAAGAAGATTTTTTAAGCAGACTGTTGATTGTTTGGAAGGAACGCACGCCATGCTAAACATAACAGAATGGCGTCGCTCAAAAACAGCAAAATTGAAACATTATTTCAGTTAGTACTGCTATGAAGAGTCCGAAGAATTTAACACATCATGTACGAGATATATAAGAAGATTCATGCGACGATCATTCATAAATGATAATCGTTTGAACGTTGCTCAAGTCTGGACATCACAAGATATTCCAATCATAGTGATATCGCTCCATTGAACAGGTTTTTTTTTAACCGAAGCTTTTTTAAAGGTATTCCTATTTCATTATAATCGTTAGCTTGAGCTTGTCTTTAAATTGTTACTCAAAATTGGCAAAGAGTTGTTGTTCCAATAGACCTTACTGTTGCGTGTCTGTTGTTCGAATGACAGTCGTCTCCCGAGCTCCCGACAGCTGTCACTAACGGCCAAGGTGTATATAGGTGCTGTTCAAATATACAACAGTTGTGATTCTTCTACTCACTAAATCTCTTACACCAACACGAACGTCAATAACTCATTAAAAGTAAAAAATAAAACTAAGAATATGGACCACAAATCAAACATCATTTCATGATGTAGTTCTATTCGTGTCTGGTATTGACTACGCTCATCCCCTCAGGCATGAACATGATGAAGAAAACGAGAATCAATAAACTACGCTTGAAAATTTTGACACAGCTTCTACAGCTTCTTCCCTCGTTAACATCACGCAAGTGTGTGATGTTGTTGACATTACTAGAGCGCTTTCCTAGACGAACACGTGTTCAGTACGCACCTAACAGTCATCTTATCAAACACCAATTCCACGACTGTAACTGACGAGAAGCTCTTCGCCCGAGGTTAGTAACGCTCGTCTTAAGTTTGGAAGCGATGCAAACTGACACACACATACCAGTTTATAAGTGCTTTTCGAAAGCAATTCTCCTCGCAATGACTCAGAACCGGAGGATAAGCCAGCATAATACGATTACTGGAAAACACACGCATGCCTTCTCCCACTGCATGTACGCAGCACGTACGCGTGGAGGAGTTGAACTACAACCGGAAGTGTAAAATTAACGATTCCACGCTCGGAAAATAATTCGATAAACCCATTCGTTGCTAAAGTTGAAAAGGTAGAGCCATTACATTCGCAGTAGCAAGTGACGATGTTGTACGTCCACCCGGGTATGGCACCGGGCACCGGGCATACCACAGCACGGCACGACCCCGTCCTGGCGGTGGTCCTGTCTAATGAATTCTGCTAAATAATTTGCTCCCATTGAACGCCAACGCCCACACCTGGCAGGGCTGGAAGCGAAAAGTATGCAAATTACCATCTTGACGGCGCCCTGTGAAAGCCCTGTCCGGCGTGCGAAGGTCAGCCGGTCCCGGGTGTGTGCCCGCACGGGAGGAGAATGTAATTCAATAAGGATTCGTGCGCTTTTCGGGCACAGCGTGTTCTGTGGGAATCTTTTCGGCGAACGGTCGGTGAGGAGAATGTAATTCAATAAGGATTCGTGCGCTTTTCGGGCACAGCGTGTTCTGTGGGAATCTTTTCGGCGAACGGTCGGTCTACCCAGAATACTAAATTCGTCCGACGGCGTCATAAACGGAATGGCGGGCGAGGTTGCTATCGATGGCAATTAAAATTCGGTTAGTCGGTGTCGATAAAAGAGCTTCAGCCAACTGGCGAGTGCGATGAGATGTATACACAAACTGGAGCATGGGATTGTTTTTAATTAAAAGGCGGAAAATAACCCTAACCTAGCTTTGCGGCGCTTTACGATGGTTAGAAAGGTACTGATTGAATCTATTTGTTGGACTTATTTCACCGCCGAATTGCGAGCAGAAATTGGCAAAGTAACTTTTTTCTAGATCTTCAGACTTTATGCGAACTAACAAACAGACTATTTGACTGACTTACAGACCGACCGACGATTTATTGACCGATTTGGCAGACTAATTGATTTATAGATAGACTGTAATATGTCTTATCCAAATGATCTCCGAAAAAGAAAGTTTGATGGGATATTATTCAAATGTATTACATCAACTTTAAATGCATGGAACCACAAGTTGAAACATGACATTCCAATTCCCAGATGCATTCCTTTCAATAATTGGACTGATTGAATGATTTAGGGTTGTCCAGTTGAAACCACATGCTCAACCTCAAAGACAAGTTTTGAAATAAGTGGGTCCAGGTAGCTTAGATGTTTACCCAGCTCCAGTGCCAGCTGCAGGATCTTTGGAACACCCCTAGCAAACTTTTGAACTTTTGCCAATGTAACTCAGTCGGAAGAGGTCTTTCATTAAAAATACGATAATTGTATTAGTTGATATATCCATCAAACAAGAAATGAGTCTCATCACCGGAGAGAACTTTAGGAAGAGTTATAGGCTAAACGAACAGAACCTTGATGCTTTAAAGCTTTCAGAATGAACATTCCGTTTGGAGCATTCAAACCCACGTTCCACTTGACAGCTATGGCACGCAAAAGTTTGACAATTAGAGGATATATTTGAAGATTTGTGAATGATTAAAGCTCGGTCATCGTTAATGAGCTTGGCTTCCGGAAGCAAAGAACCAACGCGGAAGACTTCCAACCGGGAAGTCGGAAGACGAATATTTACCTTCGCCTTGACCTAGTCGTAGGAAAGAAAAGCGCGAGATCGATATCATCCATCTCCTTGTCGAGGCTCTGCCGCCAGGATCCCTTGGGTCAAGGACTTTCATCTTTTGACAGTTCTCCACTTCTCCAGTACCAGTACCGGATGCCCGTTTGCTGATGGCTGAAAGAGAACTTTAAAGTATCTGAAGAGCAGCCTAAAGTTTTCTGACGAAAAACCGAACCGCTCGGGTGCGGGGCTGTCGAGCGAAAATACAAATTTCCTCTGATGATCGTCTTGCCAGGGTTAACCAGTATCTCATCCACACGCACCTGCGGTGAAGGGTAAGATGGCGCTGGAGAGACAATTAAATCAACAAATTCCCCGTTACTGGTCAACGCACTTTTCGTTCGCCACCCACCGACGCACTCGACGGAGCTCAAGCCTGGGGCTTAAAGCGTTCGCCAACAGCATCTAACCCCGGCTCGACCGCGCCACGCCGCGTTGCCGGATGCCGGAAATCAGCAGCATTTAGCCGGTTGGAATAATTCCCCCCCCCCCTCCCCCAAGCCAAGCCGGGCGGCGGGGCTGTCGAGCGAAAATACAAATTTCCTCTGATGATCGTCTTGCCAGGGTTAACCAGTATCTCATCCACACGCACCTGCGGTGAAGGGTAAGATGGCGCTGGAGAGACAATTAAATCAACAAATTCCCCGTTACTGGTCAACGCACTTTTCGTTCGCCACCCACCGACGCACTCGACGGAGCTCAAGCCTGGGGCTTAAAGCGTTCGCCAACAGCATCTAACCCCGGCTCGACCGCGCCACGCCGCGTTGCCGGATGCCGGAAATCAGCAGCATTTAGCCGGTTGGAATAATTCCCCCCCCCCTCCCCCAAGCCAAGCCGGGCGTTGCGTTACGAACGAAAAATCGCTTATCGTGCGCGGTTAATTTGAAAGCACTTTCATTTAGCACATTCTCGGAAGCCCGTTCCGTTCCGTTCCGTTTCGTCACCGGCCGCGTAGGGCACGGACCGAAACCGGTGTGCAGAAGTTTATTTTTAATCAGTTTCACCGAGCATTAAATTTACGTATCATTATCGCCCAGCCAGTGGCGCAGTTAAGAACACTCGAATGAAATTATAATGGTTGATGATGTTGATAGCACAAATATGATTAATTCAAGCATGCTGGAATAAGCATTCTCTAGCGGATGAAATGTTACCGCTTTAATTGTGTTGATACCCTTGGAGGCAGTTTGAACAATGCAATATTCAAACCATTCTCGCATAACTGGCATTTAAAACGATACTTCCTCAATGCGGCCACCGGTGGGCTAGACATAATGATGAAAAACAATCCTCGCGCAGGATGATCCCCATCACCAGCACGACGGCGAACACGTTGCCATCGCAACCCATCGATACTTCCTCCGGGACAAAAGCAAAAACGTGAAAAAGGGGAAAAGGCAAACTTTTGTCACACCGCGCTGAGAACACCGCAGCAGGCCATGGAGCCGCGGGCGGCGAATTTACTTTTAATTGAATCGCGCACGTCGCTTTCATGCGGGGAAATGAGTTTTTAAATTGTGTGTGTGTGTTTGCGTGTGAATAACCCATTAACTGCAACACCGCCCGCAACACGCGTCGTGCGATCGATAGCATCCTCGAGAGGTCGTGTTTTGTTTGCGGGTTGCAAACTTCAGCTAGCCGACTCAGGGAGTCGCGGACTTGCAAGTTAAGTTGAAATAATATAATGCACTTGGCCTAACGAATTTGTTCACAATGAATCCTCACATTTTGAATAGAAAAGAGTTTGAAGTTTGCTTGCCGAAATTGGATTATTCCAAATTGGTCTTCATCCCTTCGTATCAAATTTGAGTAGATATGTAGAGTTTTGAATGAAAACAAAATACTTGGCTCCAGGTCACATTGCAAACCATTGCAAACGACCACTGCTGCCACTGTTACAAATGGCTCTGAAAATATTTGCCGCATATTCTCCATGCTTTAGTAAAATTAAGCCGTTACACAGGAGAGAGCGCACAGCCAAACTTCAACTCCCCCAACGAGGCGACGCGCAA
The DNA here is from genome assembly GCA_002091845.1 of Anopheles cracens. Lineage (NCBI taxonomy): Eukaryota > Metazoa > Arthropoda > Insecta > Diptera > Culicidae > Anopheles > Anopheles cracens. Next base: position 11,151 of record KZ067410.1, on the reverse strand, counting down.
CCATTTCAAAATGCTGCACGTCCTCGTAAAAGAAGTGCCCAAAGTGCCCACGGCACTCATCAGCCAGTGGCTTGTTCGGTGCCTTCATCATTCAAACTGTCGTCGGACGTAAATTACATTCCTTCAGCGTGCCGAGCTGGGGATGCAAGAGTGGGTTTTTTTGGGGATATGTTTCGCTCCCGCTTCGCTCGTCAATCAAACGGCGAAAGGCTGGGCGTACGTGGGGCGGGTCTTTCGATTGAAATTGAAACTTTTCATCCGGTTGATGCAATTTGGCCGCATCATCGCTAATGCATCAGCCCGAAACGTGCCAGTTTGTGCACTGGTGCCGCTTCAAAGGGACCATGCCGGTAAACTACATTTATCATATTTGATGGATCCGGGCGGTTGAGTTACGACACCGCGGGGTCCTCTATCTCTCTCTCTCTTTCTCTCTCTCTCTTGCTCTCCGATCGGTACGGTTGTTTGACGTTATTGACTTCTCATATGGATAAAGACGTTAGGAAATTGGGTAGCTTGAGCTGTGGGATATTGAATGTAAGCTAATATGGAAGTAGTTTTTATTGGGTTTTTCTTCAATCCGTTTTTACTCAATACAACCATCATTCTAGCTTGAATAAAGAAAAGTGAACAGAATAACATAGCTGACAAATGTTTTCACTATTACGAGAATCCGTAGAAACAAATGTGGAGTAATTCCTTTTTCCCCAGTAAGTCCCACGCTGTTGAACGGTTGTTGTAACCTCGGGACAAAAACACCTTCGCTCAAGCGTAAAATATCATGAGTCTGGCTCCAAATCACGAGTTCTAACTAAACAATTTTGGCAACGTGTTGTGTTCGTTTTGGAAATTCCCGGAAGCGTAGATGTGCTTGATTTCACATGTTAGCAGCCGGTATGGAACTCCAGATTTCGGTTTCATTTGTGATATTCCAGCAAATTGTTGAATCTGGGACAATGGTGTGTATTTTGTGGGCAGTGTGTGCTTGTGTGTGTGTGTGTTGGGTTCCAGTTGTCCGGACGATACGATAGTTTTGGGGAGTTGTTCATATGTCGTTCTGTTGTATCAGAACCGCATGCACGTGATCTATACAAAAGATAGAAAAAAAAACTTCCAGCATCATAGCACACATAATTCGATGAAAAGCGATTGCATCGAGCTCGTATTGGGCGAACGTCAATACCCCATGGGGCCAGACATTAATTAATATGTTCGATTGTAGCCTCACAGTCGAGGGATGGATTGCCAGCACAAATAACATGTGTGCGGAAAGCTCAGTCGCATTAATTAAAATTGAATACGAACTTGAAAGGAGAATCGACACCTTTACTCCCGCACGGATTATTGATACCTACCATTTTGAAGCGCAATTATGTTTCTCGCAATTTGAATTGTGTACAACAAACCCCATAGACTTATTTTCTGGGAATAGACCATCATTTGAAGCAATACAAATTTCAAAACGGTTTACTAGGATAACGAACAATCCTAAGCTACAGCTGGAAATTGTGTGAAAATTATCATAATGTGATGATAGTATTGAGTATGATTGTTTCAACGATTACAAACTAACTCAGGTGAACTGCTGCTAATATAAATTAAAAAGATCTAGTAAATGACCTGTTCAACCTCAACCTCAGTTGCTTGTTGGACATTTTCATTGTGTATGATCTTGGATACACGATTTGCTCTGCCTTGATCTCATTTTGATGATACTCAGGGTCTTAGACGACGACCCAACTAATTTAGAATTCGTATAATCTCGCGTTAGTTCTTTAAGACCAAATGGTATGTCTGATGAGCTATGTAAAGATTACGTCGAAAAACCCCCTTATTGCGTCCTTAATGAGTCTTTAAGACCTATCAGGATCGTATAAAGTCTCTATTAGAGTCATGCTTTATCGGAAAACGGTAGAATTCCCGCGAATCGATCGGCATTAAGGGGCCATTCTCTCACGGGCATCAGCGTTTTAGAAAAAACAAACCCCTTGCCACTTAGGATTCAATCCAGCGAACTTCGTTCCCGGGGATTTTATCCACACGGTTTGATCTACGGCTGTGGCACGATCTAATGGCTCGGCGTACAACGTCACCTAGAACTCGTGCAGCTGCTGCTGAAGTGTCTGCAATTTCTGCACCGGAGCTTGGGTGTTGTTGCAGACCTGGCGCACTGTTGATACCTAGAACTGTAGTTCGCGATTTGGAAGCACCACGCTCACGACACGTCCGCTAGACTCCGGCCCGGGAAGGATCCCTATCGCCGCGCACGTAATGGACGACGTGATGGAACTTAAATTACCGCCGCCTGTAGCGTCGGCGGGTGTCGTGGTACGAGTCACGGCGCTGTTCAGTGACAGCGGGCGCTTACCATGCCCTCGACGTCACCTCGGCGCCGTTTCGTGATGAGCCGCGAGAACGTCCCCTGGACACTAATTCTAGCGTTAGCGTGACCCTGTTTTTCGGTGCGCTCATCCGCCGTATGGGAGAGGTACTGATTCGCCAGGTGATTCGCAATCATGATTGCAGTGATGGATGCAGCGACCGTGATGACAAGCGGGCGGTCCAGCGATGATGGACTGAGTGGGGTTTTTGATTCATTCCCAGCGTGGAGGCATCCATTGGGATCCTCTCCAGTCAATCGATTACGGAGCTCGGCCCGTGCTTCCGGGGTCGGAATCGTGATCGTTCCTCAAGGGTGCGTATCAAATCCAATATCTTCCCAACGTCCGCTGCAATACTTACGGTTCATTAAAGCTTTCTCCTCCGGCGGGCAGGCCCGATTGAAGCCTAAATGTTCGAAGAAACCATTCGCCGAACGGTTTGATGGTTTGTTCCCGAGTAGGACACAGAGGCATGCATACCTTCGGGCCAGGCGATTGTGCTTCTCTTCGGAGAACTGATAACGCTTGACAGGACGATGATTGACATGATTGCTGCTCATCGATTTATTTGCTCTTCTTCGATAATCGGCACACCGTGCTGGGTAGAGCGCACTGTTATCTTCCGACAGCAGATGTGACATTTCACCATTTCGACCGTTTGGTGCTGGAGGATCAAGCGGCGTGATTCGATTTTCCGGCTTTGCCAACAATCGAATAGAACTCAATCAAACGCTGCACGACAAGTCATCCAATTTTGGTGGATTTCTGTACCAATCAGCACGCAGCACGCTGATTCCGCTCCGCGCTAATTGTACCCTCGTCCAGGACTGAAGAAACATGGCCGAAACCGAGCTTATCGGAACGTTTAATTAAGATGACAGCAGATGTTTTCTTTCGACTTGAACCGAAGCTGCGGAGACTGGGCTAACTGGAGGATGGAGGAGCGTTTTTTTATCAAGATTAAATCATTTGGTTCCGTTTGGAAGATGCACAATACTTACAGTTTGCCAGCTTTTCTTCTCCCCACTGGGGGTTGCCTCACAGGCACCGGGAATCCATTAACGTAAAACACGTCACGTACGTCTTCCATCGAGAGCAGGCGAACGATCCAAGGAGGAACGCACGAGACGAGATCTTGGATGCCCGCTGGCAGGCCGTTACACCGTCACCGACTGAAGCGAACGATAGCGCGCCCGATAATCCTTTCCCAGGTGGACGTGATCGGATCGACCCGGAGGGATGCGCCATGGAGTCGTTCAAGCGGAGTTATAGTTTTGCCCGGTGTTAACGCAAGTTACGGCCCGGCGCGATAAGTAAGTGCTTCTAACCTTCTATGCGGGCCGCATTCTAGCACGCGAATCTATCTGCCACGGTTCCAGTGTGCACAAACGATCCGTTGCGGATCGATAGGTCGTCAGTTGGGATGTGTGCGCCATCAAAGTTGTCATACTTTGCGATGCTTAATGCGTGCGATGCTCTATTTATTGACACCACGGTGCGAACTTCTGCTCGGCACAACTTTTCGAGGTTAGTTTGATCCTTTGGAAATTGCCGTTTAAGAACCTGCCATCATGTCCCCGAACCCGTTTTATTGGTATCTTCGTTATCGCCACGGCGCTTGCCTTGGGGCATCTCTTTGTCAGGCCGCGTGTGTAGCGACATTCCAAAGTTGGCCTGTTATATTGCCGTTTTATAGTAAATCGTTATCACGTTACTTCCCGAACGCAATCGGCGACGCTCGTTTTGATGGGTGGAATGGGATGCGCACGGTTCAGAAAATATGGCACACTTCGACCGTGAAGTTGCTGCTCGAGCAAAGCCATCGCAGTCGGCACGGGAATGGCAGCCGACGGTGACATTTGTGCTTCAAATGGGATTGAGAACAAAAAATAAATAACCAAAACAAACACTTGGCGTACGACCTCTTGGTGCACAGATTTGATATGTTCTTGCTTCGAACAACTTTTTGCACCACGCACACACACACACCGCACTCAGGCGTGGGAGCAAAAGTATTGGAAAAGTTGTGTTTTTTCCGATGTAACGGAGGTTCTGCCGAAGACGGTTTCAACGTACAAGAAGGAACGGAAACGAACTGAAGTCTGAACTGAAGTCTGTGTGTGTGTGTTTTTTTGTACTCCTATTTCTACTTTATTAAGTTCGCTCGATTTTGTTTTTCAATCACGTCACACGGTGTTCGCAATGGGAGAAAACTCTTTTTCTGCCGGTGATCTCTCAACGGATAAGATAAGCTTTCCGAGCGTGTTTTGTTGCGAACGAGAACCTGGGCGATGATAAACATCTGGCGTCCTCGGGAACTGGTTCTGCAATGGACTGCCGATGGAGGCAGGCAGAACTTATTACTTGCTGCTCTTTAATAATAATCATTATGCATTACCATTCTTACCGAGCGTGAAAAGAAAAAGGGCATCCAGCACGCTGGGTGCCGGGGTTTTTTTTTTGCTTTCGCTGTTGTTGCGAGTTGTTGCCCGCTGCCTGTCCGTGGCTAATGTCTATGCATGATTTTTTAATTTATTATGATAATGTCGCTCGAGTCGTCGCCCGTGTTGTCCGCCCGTATGCGTGTGTGTGTGTGTGCCCGGGAGCAGAAGCTTACAATAGTCACCATTAAAATGCTTCAGCGTTTTTTTTTTGTGTTGCTCCGAAGATTCTGCACTCGGTGCGGCTGTCGTTTCGCTCGCAGCAGGGACAGTCAGGCATCCGGACGCCGCTCGTGCTGGTGGTGTTCATCCATGCCACCGCCACCGGTGGCTGTTGATAAAATATATTTTACATTTTCATTCAGAAAAACGGACCAAACAACAAAACCCGGTGTGGTGTTCCCGCTGCGACCGGCGGAAAATGTTTTCAGGCTCGGGCCCCATTCGGGAAAGGTAAACGTTCATTACGGCCAGAGCGGCCGAAGCTGGCCGGGGTGATGTTGGCTAATGGAGTTTCTGAAGATTCCCTGACGGATGCTGCCGAGGTGCATCAGGTGCTGCCAGGCATCCAAACCGGCCGGACAAGGCTCCAGCTCGAAAGGGCGATAAAAGAAGGAAGCTCTGTCCTGTGCTTTGGTGCATACATTATGCATTCGCCTAGATGGCAGATATCGTAAGGGCCGATAGGCAGCACCCATTTGCATCGAGTGGCTCCCGGTGAGCGTGTGCTGTGGCTAGAAGGATGGGGGACGAGGCACATAAACGATTTGCTGTGTAGTATTTTCATATCTCTAACGTTGGGTGCAGGAATGTTGGCAAAAAACAGAACCGTTTCCAACGTCCTCTGTTTGAAAGGAGTGAGCAAGTGTTAGCAAGAATTTGATGTTTTGCTGTGTGAAAAAGAGGCATTGTTTTACTTCGCTTGTTCGGATCCAGCTTTCATACCAAGTCGTTTGACTGATGGCATGCATCGTTCTTTTCTGTCCGACAACCGATTCAAATTCAAAGTGCGGCACCAAGTTTTTGCTCCTCTTTTGAGCGTCAGCTACCTTTGTAGGCTTTCAGGCTTTTTCTGACTTCATTGTAACCATAGCTGAGCGTTTGCGTAAGGTGAGAACCATTAAATAAATTACATCTGGTTTGGATACTGCCGTTGGTGAGATCATTACAAGGTTGACCCTAAAACGCCTAGATGCACATCTATTAGTGATCAATATCTTTGAAATATTCTGGTACAATATTGGTACCTGAATGGACATTTCAACCACAAGCAATCCTAAAACGGAGATGTCATAGTTTCAGATTGCGATCCACATCCCTAATGGGTGAAGATTCTGTCCCAGAATGGTTATCCGAATTGCTCATGACTGTAATAGTTTTTTTTTTAAATTTTATTCTAAATCTTCTAGTACATCTACTGGTAGACTTAAAGGTGTCACTAGAACAAATGATGTTTGTAAACTTTTAATATAAATTTAGAACGTAGAATACAAAAATACATCTAAAAAGGATATTTTCGAGTTTTTCATGAGTGTATGCAAAATGTAGCAAAAGGTTTTGAGGATTCAAAACCTATCAGATCTTCCAAGGTCCAAGATTTTCGTTTCACAGGTATTTCAAGCTTTTGTAACGTTTCATTTTTCATGCGAAACATTTCAGTCATGTGAAGTGTTCATGGTGTTTTATGATGATTCAAAAGAAAGACTTGTTGTAATTCGAAGATATACATAGACGATTATAATTGCTCTAATGGCTATAAGCCTTCAATCATGTTATTGCCGATTATTAGTTCTTTCGAAACGTTAATGGTCATTCGAGTCTAAATTGTAATTGGACAACGTATTTCTTTCTCATCAAAATCGGCTTTTGCTAATTAATACCAGGTAAGCACTATTAAAGCCACAGGCAGAGATTTAATGGGAACAAATTCAAATTGAAGTCTCGGAAAATTTGATCCCTGTTCCTTCAAACGGTTGCAAGTTCCTTTCTTGAAATTGATTCCATAAAAACTCGTTCCACCGAATTAAATGAACCGAAAGCTTTATTTCACAAGAGCTGCAAACATCCAGCCTTGGTCTGCACCTCCCCGCGGTCACGTCCTTGACGGTCACGCCTTCCGGAAAGGAAGCTCAAAATCAAGCTTCGCGTCCGTGCCTGGCATAATGCGAAACCCTTCCTGTGGCACCCTTTTAAAGCCATTCTCGGCGCAGCGTTTTTGTTGCGGAATCGGAACGTTCAAATTCCTCCACTGGCTCCAGTGACAAAAAAGTGCTCGCATTCAATGCACCGACGAATGGCTTCCCATCTACTGCCACCATTAGCCCGCTCCGTTCCAATCCGGAAAATGTAAATATTTTTACGCTTTCAACATCTTAATGCAATTGTTCGTCACTTTTCGCACACTGCTCCGCGCCAAGGAAAGGGTCTGCTGTCGTGCCTTTTCTGTCCGTATCGTTCAATCGGACCGGAACACGGGCGGAAACATGGAAAGGAACGCTAGATTTTGAGGGGTTCTTCGCATTTTTTTTGTTGCTCCCTCCTGCTCCAACGCTCGAGCGCTTCGCTGCGTTTTCCGGAAGTCGAGTGGTTGAGAGCTTTATCTCGCCGGCTCGCGGATGGGTGGTCCGCTCGCAGGAGCATCGGTGGCCAAAACCCATCCGCCTCCGGTGTCGTAAACTAGCGCAAATGTGATAAACGACCCGAAACCTTGGGTGGATGGGAGGTTACCAGAAATCAACTTAACGAAAATAATACAAAATTGTAACCGACCAAGAAACGCTGGCAAGAAAGCCCTGGGGAAACCCTTTTGTTTCACTTCAGCTACATTTTAATTTTACAAAGCCAATAAAAGTGGGCACACAATAAACGTTTGCCCGAACTTCGGCGCAACCGGGAGTCGTCCAACAGTCGTCCAGCGCTGCAACCGTTGAACCTACCAAAGGCTGCCCGTGTTGTGCGCCTGAACGGTCCGAAGCGATCCGTGCTTTGCCGAGCCGGGTAAATGGAAAAATAAAGGCCACCCCTGCAACAACCGCTGACTGTTTCCAGTGCCAACAGCATCCTAATTTTCGTTTTCTCCCCAATGGTCTGCAGTTCACTTCAAAGAATTTCACAAATTCAATCAATCAACGTTTGAACCACCATCGAACAGCATCCCGGAATTGTTGGATGTTGACAAATGCTGTAACAAGCTTTCGCAGCTCTCACACAGCTCCGGAAATTTGCATACTCACCGGGGAAGGAGTGTTTTTTTGCAATCGTTCCGAAATGGGTTCCAAAAAACCTACGACCGATGTCTTTTGTCGCCTCCTGGAGGACTTTAATGGGGCTTGAACAGGCTGACTAATCCTATCTGGTCCGGTCGGCAGTGGTTCGATGATGGATGGATTAGCTGGACATTAGCCGCTGCTGTACAATGTCGTCGTTTCCCTTGAGGTTCCCCGCGTGAACCGTTGTCCTCCGTCCATCCGGGCGCACTCAGAGCGAAGCTTTTTCTTTGGAACATTTTCGCAAACCGATTAAAATCGAACCGTCTACTGGTCGCCGGCTCTCCCGAGGGGGGATTGTGTTATCGGGACCGGTGCGATCGCATTTTCTCGGACGGCGCTAATCGCCGGCAGTTCGGTGGTCATGACTCGGCATTTCGTTTCACGATAAGCAGCGTTGTCTCGTCGGGTCTTTGCACTCGTGGGTTTTTTTTCATCTCTCTGTTGCTGTTGCTTCTGGTGAAGCCGCTGGAAAATGTAAAATTTGTGCGCTGAAAAAAGGACCTTGATCCTTGACGATGTCCAGGGTGATACCAATAATCAACTTCATTTTTTGTACTTTTCTGCTGTGTTTGAGGAAAGAAAAGTTGTGTGGAGTGATAAATGAGCCTCAAATTTTCGTGAAAATATGATGTGCTAATATGATTAGTCATGTCCCCAACGAACATTGAAGATTGAACGGATGAACTGAGCTCTCGCAACTGTGTTTTCTATGGAAAATTAAACTATTACGTACATATCTCCTGCTCGAGCTTACAGCATAATTATAACTATGGTTGAGAATATCCCGAAAATGAGTATTGAGATAGAGCATTTAAACGTCAGCAGACTTAAAAATACTAGATTTAATTGTCCTAAGTGGATAAAGAGGTTACAGTCTCTAAGCACAATTGCACATGATGAAATCCGATCTATTTAATTCATTATCAAAAGTTCATGCGAAATATCGTGTTCATTATTTATTGCTATAATTAAATTTCTTATTACGTACGAATTTCCATCGATAATAATGTCAATAATGTCAGTATTAAATTTGCTATAAAAAATAATATTACAGTATAATTGCTGCCACCCCTGCAACAACCGCTGACTGTTTCCAGTGCCAACAGCATCCTAATTTTCGTTTTCTCCCCAATGGTCTGCAGTTCACTTCAAAGAATTTCACAAATTCAATCAATCAACGTTTGAACCACCATCGAACAGCATCCCGGAATTGTTGGATGTGAGTACAGAATCGAAAACCGTTCCAGGAATCTTTCGACAGCATGCTTTAATCTTTACAGCATCGGCAAGCTCAAGGGCAATTAACCGCACGATGCATGTACGTAAAGAATTTCTTGGAGGCAGTAAGCCTTCCGGCGAAAGTTCTCGTAAAATATTAATTGTCCTTTTTTTGTCCAAATATTGAGTTGTTTTTGTTTGAAATGTGTGAACGACTTTCTTCCCGATTCAATTATGAGAATAACGATGTTTGGTGGATCTCACTGCAAGAATGGAGTAGGTGCTTAAGTGAGTGGGAAACTCCTGATTGAGCAAGAAAACTCGTGCGCTCCCGGAACGTACGCTGCAGCATTCGTGAACATTCCGGTTGTCAACGAGTTCAGCCAATCGAAAGAGTCGCAATAGAGTAAGGCAATCTGCACACGAGCCGCTGTAACCCGCTTTTGCGTAAATGCTGCAAGTGAGAGCCGAATGAACAAAAAGCTGACTCGTGAGATACCGCGCAATTTGCAGCCAAATATTGTCGAAGCAACATCGCGCTTTTACAGTGGGCATCAGGCTATCTTGCAAAATAAACTATGTTGAATTTTGGTGCATTATAAATCATTTTAATATATATTTAAATTACAATGCAATATGGATACTGATTGATTTTAGGGTTAATATTTAAAATTTTGTTAACATATTTCATGCATATCGTACTTTAACGTCTTCGAATTTTTGCCAAAAATATCAAACTCACAATCGAAATTGTCAACATAAACACAAAAATGCGACATA
>KZ067408.1:71228-88079 GCA_002091845.1 Anopheles cracens | reverse complement strand
CTTGGTGCCACCGTCTGCATGTGCATCATCTCCCAGGGGATTACTTGCGTCTTAGACCAGTATCGCACACATACCAGAGCCCAGCACCAAGACCTATACTATGCTTTAGCTTAGGAAGGGTTTTTGTGTCGCTTAGTTCTTTGTGTTACGTAATTTGTCTCGCGTTTCCACCTTTTATATATCCAGGAAGGCAAATACGCTGCAGGCTTCGATGGCATAAGATTCACTACGATCGATTCCCTAGTGGTTGTTGCATCATGCATGGACAATTGGTCCGAACAAAACAAACCGATCTTCATTTAATATTCCATATGTGATCTCGCCTGGAGTGCATTTGCAATTAAATAGCAAACTCGTGCATCAAAATCTGTTCATTAGCGGCGGTTCGGGAAGAAACATTGTATACTATCCGCCCATGATGCGCTTGGGGTGGTGCGCGTTACTTTAGGAGCTAGTCGCTGCCGGCTTTGGAATGATCTGGGTAATGGTCATTTTGCTTTCCGACGTGCTCCCAAGATCATGTAGGATCATCTTGGTCCATGCCTCGGAAGAGAGGACATAAAGGTTCTTGACATCGCTTCATGCAATGAAAGAAGGTTTGGGACACTGGTTGTGAGGAAAGTATGTGAGAAGTTTTACAGAGTTGTGTTAAAAGTGTACTTAAATTCGTAATGAGTTGCTCCGGGGGAATTCGAGACAAACGCCGTGTGTAGCAATTTGTTTCTTACATCGGCAAGGTGTGCTACAGTAAAACGACAGTCTGTCATTAGGCTGTCATATCGCGGTAACTCGGGCCTACCCAAACCTAGCTACGGGCATCGTTTAGGTACGTTTGCTATGGTCACTGCACGCGATGCGTATGTCTTGCTCTCTCTCTCTCTCCCCATCGATTGATTGACAGAACTGGAACTTGAAGATGACGATTGTTTTGCCTTCCCGTTTAGGTCCATTTATCGATTTGTTGTCTCCGGTGTTGTGGGCAGCAAATGTCAATGTCAACCCGAGTCTCCGCTCGTGGCACCGTCGCCCGGGTCGTGTGCCCGCCACACGCAATGTTGTGCGCAATGAGACCACCTGGGCACGCACTTAATAGTTTCGGTATGAATCATTCTCACCGTATGTGGCGTTGCACGGCTAGGCAAGGTTCTTACCGCCGAGTTTAGCCATTCTCCGGGTGCGGGAACTCACACCCTCCCCTGCCGCCACGTGTACCGTGTGCATTCATGCCGATGATTGGCGCCGACGTCGCCGTTTCGGGAGGGAAGAGAGATATTTCGTGTTGCAAAATGGATACGTTCGGATCGACGGAAACGGCGAGGTTCGTGAAGTTCGTTGTACGGTCGGTCATTCCGGCAGGCCGATTCGCATTGTTCCATCCAGAAGCTCAATGAACCCATTTACATGCTCTTCCAAAGCTGCGCCCGTTGGAAAAGATCGGGCGCTCACATATGGTCGTTGGGTTGAATCTACCTGTAGGTGCTTTGTATAACAATACAGCTTCTCTGTTTCGCTTTGGACGTTGAGTCCTCGGTTGAGGCGGTACAGTCATGTGGACTCGTACAAATTTCGTAATTGGCTGATTCTTTCACTCTTACTGCAATGTGGAGGCACGAGCGCACGAGCTGCAGAATACAGGGAAGGGAAGGCAGACGTTGAGGAAATAGAATAGGATGGCTCTTGAGTGCTCTCCATCTGTGTTATTACCAGCTTACAACCTAACAGCCTCCCTGCTGGTTCTCGTGTTCCGTGGGGCTGATCTTCATTTGCCGGTGATGAGTTCTTTTACCTTTCGGGTGGGTTTTGTTCGGATGAGCCAAGTCGTTTCCAATCATCTTTCTTTGCTCTGCCCAGTAATAGACAGGCGCCGAATGATTGCTCGCCGTTGGTGTTCTGGCGGTTTGTGTGTCCGCTGTTTTGGGTAGTAATTTTGTAAACACAAATTATAGAACGCGATAGAACGCTTGCTAGGCACAGTTCTAGAAAGTTTCGTACTATAATCTACTCTGGTGGAAGGAAGTGGCCTTTCACATTAGTAGTCGTGACTTGGGTGTTCTTGACGGGAAATGACTGTGGTTTCTAACGCCTCACACGGTTGTCATTAAAACGGGTTAGGCAAATGACATTTCCTGAAATGTTCGATGAGAAAGTAGAACTGTTCGTTGAAACTCTATCGAACCCTGTCGTGATTGGCACAGTGTTTGAAATGGATGGAATGGCTCCGCTCTCATTCAGCATTTCGTAACGATCAATTGCTAATAAAATTGTAATAACGTTCATCGATAAAGAAGCACCAGCTGCCAAGTGGCAACACTCTGCAATCGCTACGACGATAATTACCCACAGAAGAGAGAAATACGGATCAATAGCGTGGGCCGTGAACATGAGAGAAGTGCCTAAAAGTCTGACAGTCGATAACTAGATGTGAATAATTAGCAAACGGCGCGGCTGCCTGTCTGCTGCATTCATGTTCAGTATCTACAGCCGTTGAATCTATTTCGACACAGATTGCATCATGCTTGGATTGAGGAAATAATTGCCGTAGCGGTGATACATTATGTGTTAAGGATACTGTGCCAATGGAGTAGACGACTCGTTGCTAAAGAAATTTGGAGGATTGATTTGGGAAGCTAGTTTTATTGGCCTTATTTCGAACGGCACACATTTGGAATAGATTGACTTTATAGGATTGAGGAAATAATTGCCGTAGCGGTGATACATTATGTGTTAAGGATACTGTGCCAATGGAGTAGACGACTCGTTGCTAAAGAAATTTGGAGGATTGATTTGGGAAGCTAGTTTTATTGGCCTTATTTCGAACGGCACACATTTGGAATAGATTGACTTTATACTGAAACTGCTATTTTGGAATCGAAAATTTTATCATTGATGTTCCGCATAGTCATGCTGATAATGACATCCGTTCTATATCGTGTTTCGTCAAGGGCGACTATCGCATAGTACGATAAAGAAAACACATGGACACTATCACGTGCAGGAGTGTGTGTATTTGTGTGAGTTACAAATCTGAAAATTGCTGAAGAACTCGCTAATGATACACCGCAAAACAGTTCCTGGTACAGATATGGGGTAGTTGCTGGTTGTTTGTCCAGCGATAGTAGTACATGAGGCAGGGGGATGCGTAGAAAGCAAATATTAATAACACTTACGATACGCGTGCACAGCTGCGCACATGGACGTGCCAATTAACTGCACCAGCTGTTAAAGTGTTGCTGTGTGAGGCACACACATGCGGGTGGAATAGATTTCCAGCCCCATGCCTACCTCGCCTATCGATGTGCTGTCGGTTCTTGTATCATCAATTTTATCGCATCAAAAGTGGTAAAGTACACCACCGGCAGATATGATACGCAATTTGGCGCTTTCAATCGATCAACTTGATGTGATGTCCAAGGAAGATCGATTTGGGCCAGTCAAACAAATACACGCACACCGACGGACCTTCAAAACGACAGTCTGTCATTAGGCTGTCATATCGCGGTAACTCGGGCCTACCCAAACCTAGCTACGGGCATCGTTTAGGTACGTATTCAAGGCTGGAAATCCGATTGATCATCAATCACCAAAACGAAATGAAGAAACATAAAAACATATTGAAGCATCTGGTAATGCGTCTTTTTCATTCCAGGGTCAATGAATCGTAGCTAAATTTCCATTGGTTTTTCTGGTTTCTTCCATTGGTGCGATGATGATATGCACATTTCCCATCGAGCGAGCTCATATTTCATTCATGGTTTTGTGGGGGAAGAGTTTTCTCTGTTGGTTTTATTTCCACCTATCGTCTTCGTTGGCGCAAATCTGCTCCCAAACACAAGGTGCTATTTTTAGGGCGATTTTGATGTTGGAAAACTGAAAAAAAGCTTGTTATCGATTTTTGTTTGTTCGTTGTGGAGGGTTGTAAAAAAATCCTCTAGCATAATTTAAGTATCTGCTTACTGCTGTTTACGGATGCGATAAAACACAAAAAATATCTTGAAGATGTTTGGATTAGTCTTTGCAAGATCACAGTAGCCAGAAAGTAAGTGGATCGGATGCGGTTGAGTGGTTTTGTGGCGACTGTTTTCGATCATACCAATTCAAGGTAACGTCAAACCGGCAGCATCCTCTGGAGTGTGATGTTATAAATCGATAAGAGGTGCAGGCTTATTTCCATACCCGATTCGTACAATTTTAACTCAATTTCCTCGAGCGCAGCGCACGTCCGCATTAGGTGCAACCATTATTCCCCGGCGAAAGTCATGAATGAAACAGCCCGTTTCAAATCACTGGCTAGGGCGGATGGATGGGGTGTTAATAAAAAAGGTGCGAATCCAATGCCGCGGCACTTATTCGTTCTAGTTAGATGCCCAATTTTCGCTGATCAATTTGGAACGATCAATTTCCGCACAATCGCGCGTAGGGGAAACGCGCAACCTTGAGCCGGGGGAGCCGTACCGCAATCGGAGCCCGCACGACCTCAACCTAGTGAAATTCAAACCCTTCCTAACAAGCACTCCCCGTTCCCGATACGCGTCTTATGCCGCTCTCCATTCCCATCCGATGTTTGCCGATTCGCTAACGAGCTCGCCGACTCTAGGGGGGGGAGAAACCACAAAACACCCAGCGTTTTTTTTCGGGAAGGGAACGAATTGGAAAGGTGGCTTGGAGCGGCGGTGAGCAGCAAAAACTACGTACGAAACATCGCACCAGCACCGTCGTTGGGACTTTCGTTGAGCTTTCGGTGAGGTTCGTGATACGCTTTCACCTGTTCGCTGCTGAAGGGCTCAGGCCCGTCCCCGTGGCTCACGTGGTTCAAATGTTTGATTCAGTGCAGTTCGGATCGGATTTTACGTAATTCAATCACAACTTGAGATGTACTTCTTTTATTTTATGCAGTGCCGGTCATAATGGTAAGACTAACACATATTTGGTAGAAAACTGCTACATGCGTGGATGATGGCTAGTTACTTTAGTTTAATTATTACTCTAAAGGTATTCATTTTGAAAGTGGTATGAATATGATTTCGAATTTATGCCAATTTATGCCCATACTACTGTGTCTACTTTATTCAAGGCTGGAAATCCGATTGATCATCAATCACCAAAACGAAATGAAGAAACATAAAAACATATTGAAGCATCTGGTAATGCGTCTTTTTCATTCCAGGGTCAATGAATCGTAGCTAAATTTCCATTGGTTTTTCTGGTTTCTTCCATTGGTGCGATGATGATATGCACATTTCCCATCGAGCGAGCTCATATTTCATTCATGGTTTTGTGGGGGAAGAGTTTTCTCTGTTGGTTTTATTTCCACCTATCGTCTTCGTTGGCGCAAATCTGCTCCCAAACACAAGGTGCTATTTTTAGGGCGATTTTGATGTTGGAAAACTGAAAAAAAGCTTGTTATCGATTTTTGTTTGTTCGTTGTGGAGGGTTGTAAAAAAATCCTCTAGCATAATTTAAGTATCTGCTTACTGCTGTTTACGGATGCGATAAAACACAAAAAATATCTTGAAGATGTTTGGATTAGTCTTTGCAAGATCACAGTAGCCAGAAAGTAAGTGGATCGGATGCGGTTGAGTGGTTTTGTGGCGACTGTTTTCGATCATACCAATGCGCACAGCGGCAGCATATCCTCCTCCGGGCACGCTGGTTGGCTTTTGTGGCCACGAAATGCTTTATCTGCTGCCTTTGATCGTGCCCATCCATCAGCCGCTAATCAGTCATCGTCGATCGGCTGGTTCGCTTCTTGTTTTACACCTTCCCGGACACGCTCACCGACGCAGCCCCCACCGTTCGATCTTTACCGCCACCTGCACGTGTTGTGTTGTCGCTGTTGGCATTCCGTCAGAAATTAATCCACAAGCAGGAAGTTGGCGGTAGCCTAACCTGAGATAGCTCACCAACACCGCTGAGTGTGCTGTTTTGTATGAAATTCTTCCGCTCGTGGCCGTGTATTTCTCACTCTTGCGGCGGCAACCACCGTGCTCGTGAGATATCAATCGCCGAGGCAATTGAAGCGTGCAGAATTTATTATCTGTATCTGGGAGACATTCTGGAATGTTATTTCTAGTCGAGTGATTCACGTGGTAGGGTTTTTTATAATGTTTAACACTTTTCAACATGTTGCTAAGCAAGACACTAATGGGAAATAGGAAGCAAACTTTTGGGATTAATATTTTGAAATTTAATTCAATTAATCATGGAGATCTACCCCGATTTGAGGTGTTGAAATGAATGTGTAAAGAACAACTTTGACTATGTTTGGCCGTTGTTGCGGGCCCCGCAGCGGTCATTCCTCCTTCCAGGGCTTTATGGAGCGGAGAAGTTTTCCCAAAAGCCACCGCGCGTTGAT
Source organism: Anopheles cracens (assembly GCA_002091845.1). Lineage (NCBI taxonomy): Eukaryota > Metazoa > Arthropoda > Insecta > Diptera > Culicidae > Anopheles > Anopheles cracens. The sequence goes on along the minus strand of KZ067408.1, from coordinate 81,727 downwards.
TGATCAGCTGGCGGCGCGAGTGACCTACAACGGAAAATGATCGGGTTGCGTGTGTGTGATTTTAGTTACCGGCAAGATGAATAGCATTATGACGATGTTGAAACCGTACACGATCGGCTGCTAACGGGAACCGGCACGGGAAACAGCTCTATCGTGTCCGTCTGGCAAACGTTTAGCCGGCGTGAAAATCGCTGCCGAAAGGTCAGGTCAGAATGATGGTTTTGCGAGGTGAACGGGTTTTTTTGATATCTCCTCTCATCCCTATGATTAATTTCAATGGTAGGAATAGTTGGAACATCGTAATACATACGATTGATGGCTGGAAATTGAATTCTTCAAGCAGTTAAAATTTAGCAGACTTCAACTGGTAAGCCTTTAACACACACCGGAGCCTGACTCTACGATCTCGGATATAATACGTTCCATTAAATCAAGCGCGTAGCGTGTCCCTCTAACATTGAACAGAACATGCATGTTCTCAAGTTCGCTCAATATCTCCAAAAGACCACTCCCCGCTCTGGAGGAATGTGTTTAACCGGATTCCCAGAGCGCACAGCGGCAGCATATCCTCCTCCGGGCACGCTGGTTGGCTTTTGTGGCCACGAAATGCTTTATCTGCTGCCTTTGATCGTGCCCATCCATCAGCCGCTAATCAGTCATCGTCGATCGGCTGGTTCGCTTCTTGTTTTACACCTTCCCGGACACGCTCACCGACGCAGCCCCCACCGTTCGATCTTTACCGCCACCTGCACGTGTTGTGTTGTCGCTGTTGGCATTCCGTCAGAAATTAATCCACAAGCAGGAAGTTGGCGGTAGCCTAACCTGAGATAGCTCACCAACACCGCTGAGTGTGCTGTTTTGTATGAAATTCTTCCGCTCGTGGCCGTGTATTTCTCACTCTTGCGGCGGCAACCACCGTGCTCGTGAGATATCAATCGCCGAGGCAATTGATTGCTTTGAGGTTTTGGGGCGTGAGGAAAATGTGTTTTGCTTTCTTCGTTCCCATGCCCATACCCCCGGGGCGGATGTAGTGAGAACGGTCGTGGTCGTGAGCCGCGTCGTTGGTGGAGGTCAGGAACAGCCTCAGGAACCACGGCAAGTGAAATGGGTCTCCTGGAAACCTCGAGAGAGCGCTGCTGCAGCGGAAGGGGAAGGCACACATTAGCTTTTGTTAATGATCAACATGATGGAAATGATTACGGGGAAACCGATGGCAGTGGTGTTGCCACCAAATTGTGTTCTATTAACCTTCCGCCATCTTATTAACTTTTAAAGGTTATGCTTCCAGAATGGAAATATCATGACCAACCTCTTCTCTTCAGCGAACTTTTTTTTTCCTCCTCGTTTGCCCGGCTATTAAACAATTTACACAATAATATAATAAGTAGCAAGGCGAAAACTTATCAACCGCTGCCAAATACGGCACCGTACCTTGGCGCACAAGGAACCACAACCGCACCGTGAATAAAATAAAATATCGATCTCACCCTGAGGGTTCCATTATCGTGAAGGTCAGCACAATTTACCTTCCCGAGCGCGCATACAACCCTCGGCTGCTGACGCTGCCACCGCCGGCCCCGGTTTGCTGGCTAGTGATTTTTATTATGTGTCCGTGATTGAAAGTGCGAAATTATTCCTCTAAAACCTCCTGCTCCTAGCCGAGGTCGCTGCCGACTTCTGCTTCTGGACTCATTCATAAAACGCGACGCAACACTCTAAACACAGGTGAACAAGTTTTTCCCCCTTCCATTCCGGTTCCGGTCTCCGCGCCCGCACCACCAAGCGAAGCGAAAGATTTCAACGATGCCGCAGGAAACGAACCCATTTTTTTCTCTCTGTCTGTAAGCAAACTGTATAACCATAACAGTCACCTTTACTAGAGGGACCGGCTAAAGTTCATCTCGTTCGCGTGGCTTAACGCAACGGGTTATTTTTTCCTTGCGTTTGGCTCCCCCGGAATGCAGTGAACCGCTTTAACTGCACTTCTGCCGGAGCTTCCGAGCAAAACGGCAGGTTCTGTGTCATTGTAGAACACGGTTTCGCGTCTCTCTCGCTCTTTTTTTTTGATACGCTTTGAGCCTCGCAACTGGGTCTCGCAGGCGGCCGTGCATCATGCACAGCGTGGGGGCTGAAATCGTCGAAACTGCAAACGGTCACACATTTCATCGGGCCACAGCAACGTACGCACGCAAACGGCTTGCTGCACCGCACGCTGTAACCTGCAGCGTCGGGTGTGACGATGGGCTTGCCCTCGCCTGGCGCGCTGTGGAGACTCGCTGGTGTTGCATTCTAACCCCCACCCCCTACACACACACATGGCAGAATGGCATATTTATTTCACTCGGCCATCCACAGCCAGACAGACGTGATGTATTTATTATTGTTACAATTTTCATTAGATTATTTGTTGCCCTCATCCCTTTGGTGTCCCAGTGTGGTGCGACCACAGACTCGTACCGCACACACGTTGAATGGGGCTCGCTTTTTTTTTACGCCGCATCCACATCCGCTCACTCGCGTGCATGTCATTTCTGTGCGAGTTTGCACATGCGACAGGATGTGGTGGGTTATGTTGATCTTATTTCGCTGTGTGTGTGAACTTAACTCTTTCGGTTTCGAAAGACGCAAACATGCGATCAAATCAAGGAGAAACTCGAAGGGAATTACGGCAAAATATATCGCCTAGGTCGTTACTCTAGTAAGCAGTGTTACGGGCACTTGAAGAAAACGAAAAGAACACAACACGCGCGCTCCGCTGGTGGTTGTTGTGCAATGTATGCAAATTGTCCCCAAACGCGCCACACGCTCCAAATTCCAGTGAATCATGCCACACAACCTCGAGCCCCCAAGTACCAGCCGGCCAGCAGCGCACGAACACGAGAAACACGTTCCCGCTGCTGCCGGTGAGGGGTTCAGTAACCCTCGAGAAAATGCACTCCCGTGCGCGCGATATCTGCAATCGGTGCATAGGCGACTGCGCGCACAAATGCACTTTGGTGCCTGCCTGATGGTTGTCACTTTTTCCGCTTTTTTCCCCACTCCCGCTGCCGACTTCTGCTTCTGGACTCATTCATAAAACGCGACGCAACACTCTAAACACAGGTGAACAAGTTTTTCCCCCTTCCATTCCGGTTCCGGTCTCCGCGCCCGCACCACCAAGCGAAGCGAAAGATTTCAACGATGCCGCAGGAAACGAACCCATTTTTTTCTCTCTGTCTGTAAGCAAACTGTATAACCATAACAGTCACCTTTACTAGAGGGACCGGCTAAAGTTCATCTCGTTCGCGTGGCTTAACGCAACGGGTTATTTTTTCCTTGCGTTTGGCTCCCCCGGAATGCAGTGAACCGCTTTAACTGCACTTCTGCCGGAGCTTCCGAGCAAAACGGCACTTCAATTCAGACGTCTAACGCGCGACGCTGACCGGACCAATTGGCTAATGGTATGAGGTACGGGTATGAGCTAACAGCACTAATGCATTATTTATGTTATAAGGCTCCCTCGCTCCTATGCGCACCATGCGTCCGAAATAATGCGCCGGGCGAAACGCGCCGTTGGAACGGCGATCAAAAACTAAACAAAAGTGGCGTACGAAACTGGAGGACAAAACATTAGCCAAACAAACTGACCTCGAACTAACGAGAGAGATAGAGACCCTCTCTCGCCAGCCGCCAGTAATGAGGGGACATTAAATTTAATAAACAACAGATGTATCTTTCACCTCGTTCTGGGATGATAAAGGTATGCCGTGTGCGTGCAGCGTAGTAGAACCAGAAGGGAGTCTATTCAGCTGCTCTACAGTTAGGTTTGTTCTGTATTTGCTGAGAGGGAATTGTTTGTGGGTGTTTCAAAATAGTTGTGTGCTTGAGTTCCCAGCAGCAAACACACTCGAGCGCAATTCAAAATATGCATTATCCCTTTGCTTGTTAAAAGTGCTTTTAGGCACCCTTTAGAAAGAGCCCGATAACAATATTCTTGATTCAAGGCAAATTGTATAAAAAGCTTCTCAACGGAGACATACAGAGAGAGAGAAAACAAGTAGCTCATCAGGGCACAATCCAGAAGGTCTCCATTCTTTTGGGGAAGCAATTGACAAGCTCCATTCAATATTTATTAAATTAAAATTTTATGACCAATTTTACTGATGAATACTCACAAAGCTTCCATTTCATAACTACCTGCATCATTACTCTAAAATTATAGCGCAATAATCGTGTAATTAAATAAGCACGAGCGGTGCTCAAGCTGATCCTAAATTACACTATAAACATTTTACACCCGGACATTAAAGCTCGCCTTGCGCCTGCGATAATGAAAATATACGATTACAAGCACTTAATGTACGGATATGTCCAAACAGTGACAACGCGCCCGTCAAACATAAAATTCATTACAATAGTCTATTTAACGCCATTACGAATAATGGCGGGCCTCCCTCCTCGGTACAATCATGACACACAATATCTATCAATTACTGCGGTGAGTAATAACCCTTGCCGTGGCGATATCTTCGCCGTTCATTCGGCTGCCTGCGAGCTAACACCTTCGCCTAACGTTTCGCTCACCCTGCAATCGCGGGCGAAGGTGTCTGCCCAAGATCCGCTGCTCTCCCACCGACCGAACACGGTTTTCCGCTTCTAAATGATCAATCAATCGCCCGCCTACGCCGCCTGCCGCCGGAGAACAGCAAACCGCAACAGGCCGCTTGCAACAGCGCACCATTATCATGCGGTGCGCGGCACGGTTCTTGTCTTGTTCAGCAGAACCTGCCAAAATCGATAAATCTTTAGCATGTGCTGCGCACTCACACACACCGCACGAACCATTATCAGCTGTGCGGCGAACGGGTTGCACACAGGTTGCGCGGCTGGCAGGGAGGATTCAACACCGCCCATCCCCACCCTAGCCACGGCGTGTGGTGGAAACCTCGCCGGCCTCCAAGAGGAAATCGTTTTTCACCGCGTGTTGAGAGATAATGTTAATAAATGATCCCATAACTTGTGCCGCGATGCTCATGCACGGCTATCCTCGCACGGATTATATTCCGCTATCGCCATTGACCGCTCGTCGCCGGTCGTTGATTTGAAAATGGGCAGATAAACGACGTCCTAGCATTCCTGTTCGGCCGAAGCTCCGGCGCACCCCCTCTTCCCGCGCTATCACCGCACGATCGAGCGGGATTAGAAATACGCTACGGTGCATGTCTCGATAGCCGTGAGTGTTCCGGAATGCGGGAGTTTGTTTTTTTCTTCACGGACTTCAATTCAGACGTCTAACGCGCGACGCTGACCGGACCAATTGGCTAATGGTATGAGGTACGGGTATGAGCTAACAGCACTAATGCATTATTTATGTTATAAGGCTCCCTCGCTCCTATGCGCACCATGCGTCCGAAATAATGCGCCGGGCGAAACGCGCCGTTGGAACGGCGATCAAAAACTAAACAAAAATGGCGTACGAAACTGGAGGACAAAACAAACATGAGAGAGAGATAGAGACCCTCTCTCGCCAGCCGCCAGTAATGAGGGGACATTAAATTTAATAAACAACAGATGTATCTTTCACCTCGTTCTGGGATGATAAAGGTATGCCGTGTGCGTGCAGCGTAGTAGAACCAGAAGGGAGTCTATTCAGCTGCTCTACAGTTAGGTTTGTTCTGTATTTATTGAGAGGGAATTGTTTGTGGGTGTTTCAAAATAGTTGTGTGCTTGAGTTCCCAGCAGCAAACACACTCGAGCGCAATTCAAAATATGCATTATCCCTTTGCTTGTTAAAAGTGCTTTTAGGCACCCTTTAGAAAGAGCCCGATAACAATATTCTTGATTCAAGGCAAATTGTATAAAAAGCTTCTCAACGGAGGCATACAGAGAGAGAGAAAACAAGTAGCTCATCAGGGCACAATCCAGAAGGTCTCCATTCTTTTGGGGAAGCAATTGACAAGCTCCATTCAATATTTATTAAATTAAAATTTTATGACCAATTTTACTGATGAATACTCACAAAGCTTCCATTTCATAACTACCTGCATCATTACTCTAAAATTATAGCGCAATAATCGTGTAATTAAATAAGCACGAGCGGTGCTCAAGCTGATCCTAAATTACACTATAAACATTTTACACCCGGACATTAAAGCTCGCCTTGCGCCTGCGATAATGAAAATATTCGATTACAAGCACTTAATGTACGGATATGTCCAAACAGTGACAACGCGCCCGTCAAACATAAAATTCATTACAATAGTCTATTTAACGCCATTACGAATAATGGCGGGCCTCCCTCCTCGGTACAATCATGACACACAATATCTATCAATTACTGCGGTGAGTAATAACCCTTGCCGTGGCGATATCTTCGCGTCGACGCAGCCTTTCCCCTCCTGTTTGCTCTGACAGTGTCCAACCGTGCTGCAGGGCACCCGCGGCACAACACATCCAAAACCAACAGCGTATCAAGATCCCACAGGCCAGCGCAGGGTTTTATCTCAGCCCGAACGGAATGAAAACCACCGCACGAACCATTATCAGCTGTGCGGCGAACGGGTTGCACACAGGTTGCGCGGCTGGCAGGGAGGATTCAACACCGCCCATCCCCACCCTAGCCACGGCGTGTGGTGGAAACCTCGCCGGCCTCCAAGAGGAAATCGTTTTTCACCGCGTGTTGAGAGATAATGTTAATAAATGATCCCATAACTTGTGCCGCGATGCTCATGCACGGCTATCCTCGCACGGATTATATTCCGCTATCGCCATTGACCGCTCGTCGCCGGTCGTTGATTTGAAAATGGGCAGATAAACGACGTCCTAGCATTCCTGTTCGGCCGAAGCTCCGGCGCACCCCCTCTTCCCGCGCTATCACCGCACGATCGAGCGGGATTAGAAATACGCTACGGTGCATGTCTCGATAGCCGTGAGTGTTCCGGAATGCGGGAGTCTGCTGTCCATTCTCGTTCCTGTTTATCGAAGTTTATAAAGAAGATCACTGCTTCCAAAATGGCTACGAAGCTGTTGGTGATGGGGAGATAATGTTTGGAGTCATGAATCATACACAATCATGATGAACTGTGGTGTCTTTCAAATAAAGGATTCAAGATCAATCATTCAGTATGTTCGATGATGTTACAAAGCAGTGACATTGTGGAAGTCCAGTGTTTTTGGAAGTCCACTTATTTGAAGTAAGTTGTTTTTTGTATTGAAGATAACTACGAGAATCAATTTTCAACATTTCCAACATTGTGTACGAACCTGTTCAGGAGTCAACTATTTTACGGATGTTATGTTAGCCCTATCTTAGGGATAACTTTCAATACTTTCCTTAACACTTTATAAAATCAAATCTTTGTGACTCTTTAAAAAATGGAATACTGCGCAGTTGATTCATACTTAAAGGTAAATAACTCACACGCCATCTTCAAAACGAGTACAGTACCAAATCTATCTGCCCATTACTATACGCAAGATCAGACTTCTGAACAGTCGTTTCTTGAATATAGTACTGTCCGACTGTTGAAGAAAGCAGCATTCAGCCACCTTTACTGCCTCGATTAATTTACTTTCCTCGTTGCGACAAAGAGTGTCACATTAAACCAACTCCTCCTCTGCACAACCAAACCCGCTGCCAAGCGAAATGATAGCTCTCTTCCACCACCAAGCACCTCTCGCTCCCTCCGGAACGATCACTAACGATCGCGTTTATTGGCTGGATTAGATCGAATTTATTATTCTGCACACCCACTTCCCGGCGATGTTGTTGTCCACCTGCGTCGACTGCTGGCTAGTGATTTTTATTATGTGTCCGTGATTGAAAGTGCGAAATTATTCCTCTAAAACCTCCTGCTCCTAGCCGAGGTGCGAGAGCCACACCCTGGGAAATGAAGCAGTCCGGGCCGCCGAAACGATCGTGACCATCGATAGCGAACCGGAGGCCTTTCCTAGCGCCGAACAGCAGGTAGTGCATGCCGGCGCGACATGTCGAAAATGTGAGCATATGAATCAAATGCTTCACCGATCGTTCAAACCCATACCGCAGCAGGCAGCAGGGCTTTCGCCTGTATCAAATGTTGGTACGCCGGTGCGATGGTGTGTTTGCGGGGACCGTAATTTCTTTCCCGTGTATTTGCTTCCACGACCACGATCACTTGCGTTCTCCAAAGATTTATGCTTGTCCCCATTTTCTGCATTCTGTTGGGTGTTGATAAAGGGGAAAAAACACTCACACACACTGAGACGTGCTGTGTAACCAGCACGAAAGTGACTCGTGCCCGTTTGAAGGCCAGCTGGTTCTCGTAAAAGGTATATGGATTTTTTTGGGGCGGTTTGTTGACAGTACCTTAATCCTCGATAAAGTAAAGTTCGATTACCAACTGCGTTAAGGCAACAACAGAAAGGAAAGGGTTTTGCCGTACCGTATGGTAGCGATCGATGTGGCCATATGTAAATGACTTTACATAACGTCACCTAGACTAAGTATACAAAATCTCCTAAAGCAATCAATAAATAATAACCAATTAAGACGTCAGCTTGGCGGAATCGCTAGATAATAATTATATTTATCTGGTCCTAAACACACATTACATTTCCAATCCTCACCTCTAGCCCAGTTTTCAATCCATTTTCAAGCTCTATAACTACAACTTGAAAGTATTTGAAAGTATTTAGCTATATCTTTAAATAAGCTAGATCGGTTTGAAAGTTTTTATTATGATTATATTTGCCAAGAACCTAATTAACATCCAATTTTCAAAACTAAGCTATTGCAACAACAGGTTAAAGTCATAAAAAACAGCAATAAATACGTTAATGTTAATATATTCGAACATTACTTTTCAGCTATAGCTGTTATTGTTTGATAGTTATTAAAAACAACTACCAGAGCTACCTTATGCAAAAACTTTGATAAAAGAGTTGATAAATGATAGATTTAAATAAAGTCACTGAATTTAGAATTTGTCTATTGTGAAGAAATGCAATTATTAGGAAAAAGGACACTAACGATTCTACGTTAACTAGAACAAAAGAGCATAATATAAATACATAAAAATACAAAACGATCTAAAACTGACAATATGACTGAAACGATTGAAAGAGGAAAATTTTAACAAAAGCAACCAAAATGATTGTTATTCCCTTATGCTATTGCGTATAATGAGCGCTCGAAAACGCTCAAACGCATTCATATCTAATGATTTAATATCAAATGTTTTCCCACCTTGCCAGGTGGTTTTACTTTTGTTTTTTAATCTCAAATACTATCCGCACCGAACGTTGGCCGACCCTAACCGTGCTGGTGGAAAATTTCTACTCAGCATGACAAATATTCATACCACGCCACTAACGGCCCCGGGTGGCAGTTTCTTCACCGGCAATGGCATTGAATTTAACGCCCCTAATGTATAATGCACGGCGCCGTAATGAAAACAGCTGAATGAAATTTTTCACTCCCCACGCGCGAGTCGAACGAAATTTATGGAAATCTGGTGGAAAAGCTCACGACACCTACGCGGTGAAGCTACTGCAGTTCGCTTGCGCTTTTGTCTTTGTCCGCAGGCACAGGCATGGTTGGCATGGCCGCCGGGTTCCATTCCAGCGAAATCGCGCCGGCCTCGGGTGGAGGTGAAAATCAAGGGCAAAAGAGCATGATGCTCCTGTCACAACTGTGCAAGACAAGATGGCGCGTATGCAGTTTCCTATTGTTTGCTTATAAAGCGTCTAACGCAAACTCAAGACGATATTAGCTGTTCCAGCTATTGCCTCGAAGAGGGGCCGAAATCAAATGCTGAACGCATTATAATGCACACAAAGAGAAACGACACGCGTGAGCGTGCATGTCGCGTAATTAGCTTCGTTGACATCACGGGGCAACGAAAAATAATGGTTCCGAAGCACCTCGCTGTGAAAATCCGTACTTCACACGACTTACACGAGAGAACGCGTTTCGGGACAGTGCCGGAAATAAAAGAACCCCGCGTCGATGATCGTTTCGATCACGCCCGCCTTTGTCAGGCCCATGAAGAAATCTACGAGCTATCCCCAAGTTTTCCCACGATTTTCATGCTAAAAAATGAAAAACGAGCGCATTAGGCGTGTACCGGGACGGGGCGAAAAGGAGAACCAAAACCGAACTGAATGATAAACAACAAAGAAATCACGCAAGCGCAACATCCCAACGCACGCCTCGCGACGAACACATGTGATGAACGAAACAAAAAAAAAATCTTATTCTTCCCCGCTTTGGTGGCAACACCACTGCCATCGGTTTCCCCGTAATCATTTCCATCATGTTGATCATTAACAAAAGCTAATGTGTGCCTTCCCCTTCCGCTGCAGCAGCGCTCTCTCGAGGTTTCCAGGAGACCCATTTCACTTGCCGTGGTTCCTGAGGCTGTTCCTGACCTCCACCAACGACGCGGCTCACAACCACGACCGTTCTCACTACATCCGCCCCGGGGGTATGGGCATGGGAACGAAGAAAGCAAAACACATTTTCCTCACGCCCCAAAACC
>KZ067408.1:58309-71218 GCA_002091845.1 Anopheles cracens | reverse complement strand
ACGAACCACCGGATATTCTGGAGACTGGGATGTACGTTGTCTTACCGCATCTTCGTTCTTCGCGGTTTCGATTTTTTGTTGTTCGACAATGGAGTTCGCAAACTGACGTGCCCCCAGGTATTCAGGGACACCAATTTCTGGGTTTTTAACCCTATTCCAGACAACTAGCCAGGCTGGTTGATAATCGTTTAATATTTCCTCAATCTTGAACTCTAGGGATGTATTTGAAACAACATTTGGAATATGCAACTAGATTCTGGTTACTATTTAAGAACAATTTTAGATATATGTTTGAAGAGGAAATAACTCGTTTGTCCATGCCTATATAACTGGCACGTTTCTGGTTGCCAACCAAAGGGTTAAGTCATGAGGGATCGGCTACTCATATGTACGCAAGTGAGCACCGGAGGAAGAAGAAAAGAAACACCGCTAAACAGGACGTCAGGATCGATTATGCCGGAGAAGGAGGAGTTGATGAGTTTGAATGAAAATATCTCACGCTAGTCGCAAGTTGCGTGTCGTCGTGCTGTCGGGTGTGCTGTGACCGCCCCAAGACCATCCCATCCCGTCATCAACCTTCATATCCGAGCCCACAATTAGGTCATCGCGGGACATCCATTAACTGCGTCTACCGCGTGCGCCGCGTACTTACCTTCGGACGTCATGAAGTCGATCAGCTCCTCCAGCTCGTGCGAGATCTGGCAGTCTTCGCTCGTGGGCAGGTTGTAGTCGAGCGCCCGGTACACGACGATGCCCAGCTTCAGCAGTATCTGCAAGCAAAGAAGGGTAGGAAGATCGATCGGTAAGTCAGCCAATGGTCAGCGGAGAAGCGGTGTGTAAACAAACGTTTCATGCTATCATGAGCCAGGTCTCCTCGGTAGGTCAGTGGGTAAGCAGCAACAAGCTTGCTGCGCGCGATCGTAAAATCCGATCCGAACTGCACTGAATCAAACATTTGAACCACGTGAGCCACGGGGACGGGCCTGAGCCCTTCAGCAGCAAACAGGTGAAAGCGTATCACGAACCTCACCGAAAGCTCAACGAAAGTCCCAACGACGGTGCTGGTGCGGTGTTTCGTACGTAGTTTTTGCTGCTCACCGCCGCTCCAAGCCACCTTTCCAATTCGTTCCCTTCCCGAAAAAAAAACGCTGGGTGTTTTGTGGTTTCTCCCCCCCTAGAGTCGGCGAGCTCGTTAGCGAATCGGCAAACATCGGATGGGAATGGAGAGCGGCATAAGACGCGTATCGGGAACGGGGAGTGCTTGTTAGGAAGGGTTTGAATTTCACTAGGTTGAGGTCGTGCGGGCTCCGATTGCGGTACGGCTCCCCCGGCTCAAGGTTGCGCGTTTCCCCTACGCGCGATTGTGCGGAAATTGATCGTTCCAAATTGATCAGCGAAAATTGGGCATCTAACTAGAACGAATAAGTGCCGCGGCATTGGATTCGCACCTTTTTTATTAACACCCCATCCATCCGCCCTAGCCAGTGATTTGAAACGGGCTGTTTCATTCATGACTTTCGCCGGGGAATAATGGTTGCACCTAATGCGGACGTGCGCTGCGCTCGAGGAAATTGAGCTAAAATTGTACGAATCGGGTATGGAAATAAGCCTGCACCTCTTATCGATTTATAACATCACACTCCAGAGGATGCTGCTGGTTTGACGTTACCTTGAGTTGGTATGATCGAAAACAGTCGCCACAAAACCACTCAACCGCATCCGATCCACTTACTTTCTGGCTACTGTGATCTTGCAAACGATGTTCCAACTATTCCTACCATTGAAATTAATCATAGGGATGAGAGGAGATATCAAAAAAACCCGTTCACCTCGCAAAACCATCATTCTGACCTGACCTTTCGGCAGCGATTTTCACGCCGGCTAAACGTTTGCCAGACGGACACGATAGAGCTGTTTCCCGTGCCGGTTCCCGTTAGCAGCCGATCGTGTACGGTTTCAACATCGTCATAATGCTATTCATCTTGCCGGTAACTAAAATCACACACACGCAACCCGATCATTTTCCGTTGTAGGTCACTCGCGCCGCCAGCTGATCAATCAACGCGCGGTGGCTTTTGGGAAAACTTCTCCGCTCCATAAAGCCCTGGAAGGAGGAATGACCGCTGCGGGGCCCGCAACAACGGCCAAAAACCCGCAAACTCATACCGTGCGCCAACCCAACGCAGGCTGACACAGTTTTCAAACTGTGCGCAAAGATTAGTCATCATTTTTCCGTCCGGTTCTTTAGGCTGCTGTTCTAGCCCCTGCATGACGGAGTGATTCTCGTTCATTCAGGAACTTGTCCCGAAAATTGCGCCAGGCAAACGCAAGACAGTCAGCAGCGGGTGAAGGCGCGACGGCGCGAAAACAAACGCGCAATGTGGCGTTAAATTATGCGCGGCGCATAGCCGTGCAGCAGCCGTGTGATGTCTATTATTATGCAATCAAGAACCCAGGCCATAGTCGATGCTCAGTCATCAGAATAAAACAACAACACCCCGCAAACCGGTGGATCGTGGCTTGAGCGTCTCCAAATTATAGGTTCCGTTTTTGGGGCTCCTAATGAGGCACAAAAAGCCCTCAAATGGTACAGCGGTCTCAAGGTAAGCGAGTGAGAGAAATAATTTGCCACCTATTTTCATGCCACGCGTTTTCTCGGGAGGTTCTAGGATCATTAAACTTCGGTCAAGCTTGAAATGTGCACTCAACGTGTAACAGCTAGGTGTGCACAGCATAATACTGAGAAATGTTTGAGAAGATCAAAAATAATATTAAAAACTGAAAATAAATTGAGTCTGCAAGTAAGTCTCCGCTTTTTTAAAGATGACTTCACCAGAAGCTAGCATTGAGAAATGTCAGATCTCGTGTGTACATTTCACCAATGACCATACCTCAGGACAAGGCAGATCAAACTTCACTTAAGTAACAACTATACAAACTTGCTTGTACCAAGAACATTTGTTTATCTTCCTTTTTCTTCTGCATTGCTTAATCAACATTAAACTTGATTTGGCACAGACTGGTTGGAGCTTCCACCGTTTAACGGTGGTCTGACCGAGTTGTGCGTGTGCAGGATTTATTGATTTACGATCAGAACGTTTAAGCGCTAATGAACTGTAGGTAAAACGGCGCTTCCCTACGCTCAGGCATGCAAGCAGAGGATCATCGCGATCCGGTTAGGTAATGATGCGTTCCAATTAACGATTTACATCTTTGCGACTCAATTAGCACCCCAGCGAATGGCGGGAGAAGAACGCGCGCTCGCGCATACACACACACTCACTTCGTCGAAAACGGGACACGCGAAGGGATAGGCTAGAGTATTGCTTTACGTCACAACTATCACATGTTCACTTAAAAAGTACCACTAACGGAATGAGTTCGTGGAATAGTTTCAAACCAAGGCTTCTTTGCTATCTTCTTGAGTAGAAGATCACTTACAATCAACGAGCAGGTGTTAGTGTAATTAAACTCCCTGCAACAACAAACGCATAATGAGCTGCTGGACAATAGGAGCACCAAGATTTGCATCTCAACGATGCGACGCTCCAATTGGCGCTGGAGACGAGACGAACAACTACAGCCGGCAATCTATCTAATGCACGATCACTTTCGTTTCGGGCCGCTTTGGAAACTTGACCTATGCGCTCCAATAATTCTGCGCACGCCCATCACATTGGCACATTCACTTGCCTCATTCGCAGCCAAAGCAACGACCGAAGCTGTCTTCAAAACCTGCTACGGAAAGGCATAACACACATCGCATGGGCACCCCACCGGGCGTCTGGAGTTCTCCGTCGCAGGAAATGTTGCAATTCCCGTAGGTTTTCTAAACGTCACCTCGAACCGGGGCTCCGGTTTGAAAGGATTGCTGTGCGAAGCGGAACGCTAGTGCGAGAGTAACGCACGAGGGACACAGTTTTGCAAACAAACAAACGGATGTACCATTGCGCCAACGCGGGTAGCAGACAAAACAATGTGCGCGCCGGTGGATGCGTCTTTTACAGTTCAGCAATTTCTCCAAATAAAACAAACCGCCCGTATCAGCGTGGTCGTATCTTACCGCTGGTGAAGTTATCTTCGCTCGATCTAGCGCTGCATGCACGTATGACTGCAAACTTCTGCCAGTGGAGGATTCCAAGTCGTAGCTTTGTTGCGCAGTTGGTAGAAAATTGAATTTGAATTTCAACATCGGTATGGAAGAAAACATCTGATGCTAATGTACTTGTTGACTTAGATATTCAAAGTACTCCAAGATTTTACAACATCTAGGAACATTAAAAAAATATATCTGTTCCGTCAAAATTATGAATAAGCTGAACATTACGCAGCAACATTTCACTCTCGTCGAAAAGAAAAACTGCATTTCGGACGAGACAGCATAATTTTCCTGTTTGCCTGCTTCCGGTTGCATGGAAACGCTGGGAAGGTGAATGGCACCGTGTGACAACCTTATGCACATGCGCTGGCCAGTACGCAGGTTCAGTCAATAAACCGTTGGATGGTAATTGGATGCGTTTCGTACACTCGCTCGGCCCGCTCGTAGCTCACAAACGGGCCAGTGACATACGACGACTATTAACCCACCAAACATGGCACGGTCATTGCATTCACCTAGGTGCGGTAGCTTCCTGCACTGGAGAGCCAGCACCAACGGCAGCAACACATTGACAGCACCGTCATGTCGAATCAGTGGGCTGCATTTCGAATTTCACCGCACCGTCGCGGCAGGAAAATGTATTCAACGATGGAAAATGTAAGAAGAAACAAAACTTCCGACCCAAGACCCTTTCAGGGTGGTTCACCCGAGACAACCTGATAAGATTAGATATCTGCAGCGGGTATATCCTGCATCCAAATCCAACTATCACATGTTCACTTAAAAAGTACCACTAACGGAATGAGTTCGTGGAATAGTTTCAAACCAAGGCTTCTTTGGTATCTTCTTGAGTAGAAGATCACTTACAATCAACGAGTAGGTGTTAGTGTAATTAAACTCTCCGCAACAACAAACACATAATGAGCTGCTGGACAATAGGAGCACCAAGATTTGCATCTCAACGATGCGACGCTCCAATTGGCGCTGGAGACGAGACGAACAACTACAGCCGGCAATCTATCTAATGCACGATCACTTTCGTTTCGGGCCGCTTTGGAAACTTGACCTATGCGCTCCAATAATTCTGCGCACGCCCATCACATTGGCACATTCACTTGCCTCATTCGCAGCCAAAGCAACGACCGAAGCTGTCTTCAAAACCTGCTACGGAAAGGCATAACACACATCGCATGGGCACCCCACCGGGCGTCTGGAGTTCTCCGTCGCAGGAAATGTTGCAATTCCCGTAGGTTTTCTAAACGTCACCTCGAACCGGGGCTCCGGTTTGAAAGGATTGCTGTGCGAAGCGGAACGCTAGTGCGAGAGTAACGCACGAGGGACACAGTTTTGCAAACAAACAAACGGATGTACCATTGCGCCAACGCGGGTAGCAGACAAAACAATGTGCGCGCCGGTGGATGCGTCTTTTACAGTTCAGCAATTTCTCCAAATAAAACAAACCGCCCGTATCAGCGTGGTCGTATCTTACCGCTGGTGAAGTTATCTTCGCTCGATCTAGCGCTGCATGCACGTATGACTGCAAACTTCTGCCAGTGGAGGATTCCAAGTCGTAGCTTTGTTGCGCAGTTGGTAGAAAATTGAATTTGAATTTCAACATCGGTATGGAAGAAAACATCTGATGCTAATGTACTTGTTGACTTAGATATTCAAAGTACTCCAAGATTTTACAACATCTAGGAACATTAAAAAAATATATCTGTTCCGTCAAAATTATGAATAAGCTGAACATTACGCAGCAACATTTCACTCTCGTCGAAAAGAAAAACTGCATTTCGGACGAGACAGCATAATTTTCCTGTTTGCCTGCTTCCGGTTGCATGGAAACGCTGGGAAGGTGAATGGCACCGTGTGACAACCTTATGCACATGCGCTGGCCAGTACGCAGGTTCAGTCAATAAACCGTTGGATGGTAATTGGATGCGTTTCGTACACTCGCTCGGCCCGCTCGTAGCTCACAAACGGGCCAGTGACATACGACGACTATTAACCCACCAAACATGGCACGGTCATTGCATTCACCTAGGTGCGGTAGCTTCCTGCACTGGAGAGCAGGCACCAACGGCAGCAACACATTGACAGCACCGTCATGTCGAATCAGTGGGCTGCATTTCGAATTTCACCGCACCGTCGCGGCAGGAAAATGTATTCAACGATGGAAAATGTAAGAAGAAACAAAACTTCCGACCAAGACCCTTTCAGGGTGGTTCACCCGAGACAACCTGATAAGATTAGATATCTGCAGCGGGTATATCCTGCATCCAAATCGCGGTGGCTTTCAAAACCACAAACATACGCTCCCCACTCCCCATCGGTTTAAGACCGGAAGTCTTTCGAAGGGAAATTGATACACATTTCCTCTCCGGTTGGAATCTTTGGGTCGTGTTGCAATCACTGTTCATCAGCTTCCATAGTCACGTCACTTTCTCAAGCAACCGATGATTAAGATATCGATCTTGCAAAATGAACGGCTTCGATTAAATTAGGGTTAAGCTCGGCGCGATCAGTATACCCTGGTAAACTCCCGTGGATGCTTATACTCCTAATGGAAAGGTTAAAAGGTTACTGCCGGACTATCTCAGACTCTGTGCTCTGTGCTCAGACGGTAACCTTTTTTATGTTACTTCAACCATTGGTAGTTTAAGTTTGCCTCTGATCACTGGCTGGGTTTTGCAAAACCAGCAGCCCTACTTAGAATCCGCGACTCCCAGTCGTGCGTTTCCTGCGTCCTGCGAGCAAACTGTGTGTTGCAACAGCACGAGACCTTCCAAACCTGGAAAGGGTACGAAATTTTGACTCAATTTTGCTCTCCGAACCCATTCTGGCAATATTTCTTACCGCCTCCAACGCGCCTATCTGCAAGTTTCGCTTTCGGTACCATTCGCGGCGCATGTCGCATTGTGGATGTATACATTTATCTCCAACAAACCCCGGGCAAGTCCGCGCAGATGGCAATTCGGTTACCGGCAGGCATGGCAGGCCGCGCGGAAGAAATGGAAACCCCGCAAGAAACAATGCGCTCACGGCGGCTCAATCGTGATAATTTATGATCGTATCGCGCGCAACTTATTCACCAATCACGGTGCTTCACATCTCGATGCCATAATTTCTGTGCACCTCAGGATCACAGCAGTTCCAGCGCGCTGTCTACACTCAATTACCCTCGCGCCTGATTATTGGGAACTTTGCGCCGCCAACTAGCTGGCTGGTTCGCCGTTCCCCGCAGGACCCTCTTGTGGGTTAGTGGGACAAATTTTCTAGGTCTCCCGCCGGTGACAGATGGGATTTTCGTGGCTAGCCAAGGGAGCCCTTAGTTCCGCGCCCAGTGAACCCGGTGGTCACCCGGCGAATCGTGAGTTCACAAATGTCACGCCGATGCCCAATTTGCGTGCCGTGATCGGTGTGACCTGTCTCCTGTTACTTCCCCCACACCTGGGTAAAGCTCACCGTCATGGTTGCTAACGAGGGCGGCAGTGGTTGATTTCGGTTGATTCGGCGCGGTGCGTGCCCAGGTGGTCTCATTGCGCACAACATTGCGTGTGGCGGGCACACGACCCGGGCGACGGTGCCACGAGCGGAGACTCGGGTTGACATTGACATTTGCTGCCCACAACACCGGAGACAACAAATCGATAAATGGACCTAAACGGGAAGGCAAAACAATCGTCATCTTCAAGTTCCAGTTCTGTCAATCAATCGATGGGGAGAGAGAGAGAGAGCAAGACATACGCATCGCGTGCAGTGACCATAGCAAACGTACCTAAACGATGCCCGTAGCTAGGTTTGGGTAGGCCCGAGTTACCGCGATATGACAGCCTAATGACAGACTGTCGTTTTGAAGGTCCGTCGGTGTGCGTGTATTTGTTTGACTGGCCCAAATCGATCTTCCTTGGACATCACATCAAGTTGATCGATTGAAAGCGCCAAATTGCGTATCATATCTGCCGGTGGTGTACTTTACCACTTTTGATGCGATAAAATTGATGATACAAGAACCGACAGCACATCGATAGGCGAGGTAGGCATGGGGCTGGAAATCTATTCCACCCGCATGTGTGTGCCTCACACAGCAACACTTTAACAGCTGGTGCAGTTAATTGGCACGTCCATGTGCGCAGCTGTGCACGCGTATCGTAAGTGTTATTAATATTTGCTTTCTACGCATCCCCCTGCCTCATGTACTACTATCGCTGGACAAACAACCAGCAACTACCCCATATCTGTACCAGGAACTGTTTTGCGGTGTATCATTAGCGAGTTCTTCAGCAATTTTCAGATTTGTAACTCACACAAATACACACACTCCTGCACGTGATAGTGTCCATGTGTTTTCTTTATCGTACTATGCGATAGTCGCCCTTGACGAAACACGATATAGAACGGATGTCATTATCAGCATGACTATGCGGAACATCAATGATAAAATTTTCGATTCCAAAATAGCAGTTTCAGTATAAAGTCAATCTATTCCAAATGTGTGCCGTTCGAAATAAGGCCAATAAAACTAGCTTCCCAAATCAATCCTCCAAATTTCTTTAGCAACGAGTCGTCTACTCCATTGGCACAGTATCCTTAACACATAATGTATCACCGCTACGGCAATTATTTCCTCAATCCAAGCATGATGCAATCTGTGTCGAAATAGATTCAACGGCTGTAGATACTGAACATGAATGCAGCAGACAGGCAGCCGCGCCGTTTGCTAATTATTCACATCTAGTTATCGACTGTCAGACTTTTAGGCACTTCTCTCATGTTCACGGCCCACGCTATTGATCCGTATTTCTCTCTTCTGTGGGTAATTATCGTCGTAGCGATTGCAGAGTGTTGCCACTTGGCAGCTGGTGCTTCTTTATCGATGAACGTTATTACAATTTTATTAGCAATTGATCGTTACGAAATGCTGAATGAGAGCGGAGCCATTCCATCCATTTCAAACACTGTGCCAATCACGACAGGGTTCGATAGAGTTTCAACGAACAGTTCTACTTTCTCATCGAACATTTCAGGAAATGTCATTTGCCTAACCCGTTTTAATGACAACCGTGTGAGGCGTTAGAAACCACAGTCATTTCCCGTCAAGAACACCCAAGTCACGACTACTAATGTGAAAGGCCACTTCCTTCCACCAGAGTAGATTATAGTACGAAACTTTCTAGAACTGTGCCTAGCAAGCGTTCTATCGCGTTCTATAATTTGTGTTTACAAAATTACTACCCAAAACAGCGGACACACAAACCGCCAGAACACCAACGGCGAGCAATCATTCGGCGCCTGTCTATTACTGGGCAGAGCAAAGAAAGATGATTGGAAACGACTTGGCTCATCCGAACAAAACCCACCCGAAAGGTAAAAGAACTCATCACCGGCAAATGAAGATCAGCCCCACGGAACACGAGAACCAGCAGGGAGGCTGTTAGGTTGTAAGCTGGTAATAACACAGATGGAGAGCACTCAAGAGCCATCCTATTCTATTTCCTCAACGTCTGCCTTCCCTTCCCTGTATTCTGCAGCTCGTGCGCTCGTGCCTCCACATTGCAGTAAGAGTGAAAGAATCAGCCAATTACGAAATTTGTACGAGTCCACATGACTGTACCGCCTCAACCGAGGACTCAACGTCCAAAGCGAAACAGAGAAGCTGTATTGTTATACAAAGCACCTACAGGTAGATTCAACCCAACGACCATATGTGAGCGCCCGATCTTTTCCAACGGGCGCAGCTTTGGAAGAGCATGTAAATGGGTTCATTGAGCTTCTGGATGGAACAATGCGAATCGGCCTGCCGGAATGACCGACCGTACAACGAACTTCACGAACCTCGCCGTTTCCGTCGATCCGAACGTATCCATTTTGCAACACGAAATATCTCTCTTCCCTCCCGAAACGGCGACGTCGGCGCCAATCATCGGCATGAATGCACACGGTACACGTGGCGGCAGGGGAGGGTGTGAGTTCCCGCACCCGGAGAATGGCTAAACTCGGCGGTAAGAACCTTGCCTAGCCGTGCAACGCCACATACGGTGAGAATGATTCATACCGAAACTATTAAAACGACTCCGGCAACCACGACGCCATTCACGTGCGACACGGTCTTCAAGATAAACGGCTGGCGTAATGGTTGGACGCGAAATCCAATACACGAACTCTTAGGCGTTGTTGCGCAAGTAAGATTCTTTCCACGCGAAATGTTCACCCCTGGTTTAGTTGCCTACCGCGCTTCACAGGACAGCAGCATGGAGTCGTTTCTTTCTGACATCGACAAGATCAACAATGGTCGCTTATGACTATCAGATCAACCATCAACACAGTTCAGGTATCCTCATACAAGTTCCGCTTGTTTCGGACAGTACTGTAGCACACCTTGCCGATGTAAGAAACAAATTGCTACACACGGCGTTTGTCTCGAATTCCCCCGGAGCAACTCATTACGAATTTAAGTACACTTTTAACACAACTCTGTAAAACTTCTCACATACTTTCCTCACAACCAGTGTCCCAAACCTTCTTTCATTGCATGAAGCGATGTCAAGAACCTTTATGTCCTCTCTTCCGAGGCATGGACCAAGATGATCCTACATGATCTTGGGAGCACGTCGGAAAGCAAAATGACCATTACCCAGATCATTCCAAAGCCGGCAGCGACTAGCTCCTAAAGTAACGCGCACCACCCCAAGCGCATCATGGGCGGATAGTATACAATGTTTCTTCCCGAACCGCCGCTAATGAACAGATTTTGATGCACGAGTTTGCTATTTAATTGCAAATGCACTCCAGGCGAGATCACATATGGAATATTAAATGAAGATCGGTTTGTTTTGTTCGGACCAATTGTCCATGCATGATGCAACAACCACTAGGGAATCGATCGTAGTGAATCTTATGCCATCGAAGCCTGCAGCGTATTTGCCTTCCTGGATATATAAAAGGTGGAAACGCGAGACAAATTACGTAACACAAAGAACTAAGCGACACAAAAACCCTTCCTAAGCTAAAGCATAGTATAGGTCTTGGTGCTGGGCTCTGGTATGTGTGCGATACTGGTCTAAGACGCAAGTAATCCCCTGGGAGATGATGCACATGCAGACGGTGGCACCAAGCTGACCAACGCTCAAAAAGACGCATAAATTTGCAAATCCCTTCCACTATCTGTCCCATACTGTCTGGTCGAAACGTGACTCACATGCACGTCACGAGAACGCTAGACGAATGGGAGGGATGCATTGTTTATGCTGTTATTGGAGGCCTTACTTCATGTCTGCATGCACCAACAGCATTGCTGCAGGCATGCTACATCCGATATAGACTTCGGAACGCTTATAACACAGAGTTCATTGAAGTTTCCGCACGTTTCTATCTACACACAAACTCACACTGCTTAAGCCGGTTGGTGACAATTTTGGCGCCAGGATTTGCAAGGTACTACAAGACAGCTGGTTGGGAGCAGTCGAGCAGCACGCGCTACCAACGATTAAAGGTCAGCCGGTATGCCCGTACGAAGCATTGACCATAGAACTGGCGAGGTATTGTCGGTGATCACTGGCGCCAAACGGGTTGCTGAAACGAAATGCAGCCGCCGGCGTGAATCATGAAACTGTGGCTCACGAAATTAATTCATCATTTCTTGCCGTACGCTACAGTCCTTTGGCACAGCGCGATGTCAACAACACCGACTAAGTAGGCCACGATCGTTCTGAGGTGTGGAGTGCTTAGTAGTACAGTTTTTTCCACAAAGGTTCTGTACGATTGTTTTTTGCATAGGACGAGTAATTTACAAGAATTGAAAAAATATGCCTTTATTTAAAAAAAGACTTCTCTGCTGCAACTAGAGCTGAGATGTCTAGTCGAATCGGCGCTCCTGTACCTATGCCAACTTTATCAGTAGCACGAACAAACCAACGCACTGAGATCAGGAATGTGATTCCGAAATTGCACACAATACGATGACTCTGAAATATATTCGTTGGTAGTACGGTAACTCACTCTGCGTTTTCCAAACTCCATTCGACTCCCGAAAAATGCCGGTACTTCCAACAAGCATTTCGAACAGTCCAACGCACCTCTGGTGCATCGATCGCAGCGGATATGCTATTTTGAGATTAAGGCACCGCTCGCTCCTGGTCTCCTGTTCGCTCTGGTTAGAATTAGCTCACGGTATTAAAAATAAATTTGTTCCCGTTGAGCTAATCGGACATTGTGTCGGTGTTTCACACGCGCATCCCCAGAACTATACCAATGTTTCCCATTTCCAACAAGACCACAACACGACGACATCGACGACAAGCCGACGACCCAATGAGATATGGGATCTTGGAGATTCCGCCGTGTTTCGGGAGACACGGTTGGCCTACTAAAGCGGCCGTGCTCAGCTGTAAGACTATTTCTGGAACGTGACAAATAGTTGCATCGATTGGTCGCATACCTTCGCGGAGCTCGCATGTGTGCAAACAGTTTACCATGCGGCAGCGCTACTGCAGGCTCCTCTCATCCTTTCCACTGGGCGTCTATGTTCAGCTCAGTAATTTCGTGTGTTGCAAAATATCATCAGCAGCGACCATTTTCAAGCCGTTTTATCAGCCAGGCCTCCCCATCCATATGTCTACCGCGCAGAGGCCTCCGAAGCACCCTGGCGGTCCAGCGGTCCAGCTTGGAGAGACGGCTCTCGGCCGAAGGGGTTCCATAACGAAGCGGCCATTCGACAGCGCCCGCGCCAAATGGCGAGCTTTCTTCACTCGCACGCCGGGCTTGAAATCGAAAGTGCACGATTTTAATTGTCGTGATCAATTAAAATGCAA
>KZ067408.1:47138-58299 GCA_002091845.1 Anopheles cracens | reverse complement strand
AACAAAAAAGGGGCGGATTTTGTGGAGAGGTCTGGCGCGGAAAAGGTTATTTCGGTTGTTATTTTGCCACAAGTTTGCTAAATTGATACCATCCCCCAAAACCGTCCGCAGCGCGTCCGTAAGGCACATGTAACGTGTAATATGCTCCCTCTTGTCTGACCAACGGAAATGTTAAGCGGAAGTGGACCCCTGGCAAAAGGTTTCCACTGCCCTGCACCGTGGACGGGTCCGCCCTGCCATGTAATGGATGCTCTCTCGCCAAGCTACGCGTTTGCTATTTTTTCCACCCTACCGAACTTTCTATTTCGGGTGACCAGAGGCTCGTGTGTGTGTGCACGCACGAAGGATGTGATTAAGTCTACAATGAAAAAAAAGCTGATCCGCGTGGAGGGCTCCCATCGAACGATGCATGTTTAGCGACACTTAGGCCCGCTAGCAGGCCCTCGTGCCTCGACGACCCGGAGCCGTGAGAAATTTTTCCTACCGATATGCCACCGCACGTTCCCACTGGAGCGGGATTTGAGCCACCACTCCTGGTCTGGTAACTAGCGCGCTTGCCCGCCAGGGATACTTTTGCAAAACATACTTTAGGGTTAGTTTTTTTTTTTGGAAGCGACCCAGGACCCTCTCAAAAGGGCCTAGGTGTACCGCCTTCGGCTGCGTACAAAGCGCGAACCATAAAGCTCTGACGGCATCCGCCATCAATCGCAATGCCGGCTTGCTAAACATTGGTTGCCTAGGTCAGGGGTCGGCAAACTTCCCAAGACATAAATTCACGCGCCAGATATCTTAAAATCGTAGATCCGGAGATAGACATGGAGAACGAATTTTGTAGAACTCTTAATGATGGAGCCAAAATATTGCATCAGATTAACCTATAATTCAAACCTAAACATATCTAAATGTAGTACACTATCAAGTGAAGTCTCAAGCTATTGCGAAAAACTCAAACATTTGTGTCATTGGCGCTGTCAAAAGCTTGACAGTTTTGAGGGCCTCGTTACCCGCGCTGGAACCGATGGATCGATGGAAAATCGTGCGGCCGGCAGCGCTTTGCGGTAGCGTGATGGAGAAATTGTTCGCCATCGTCCCCGGCGGTAGAGTGACCTAACGTTTAGGTTAGCGCTGATCCGCGTGGAGGGCTCCCATCGAACGATGCATGTTTAGCGACACTTAGGCCCGCTAGCAGGCCCTCGTGCCTCGACGACCCGGAGCCGTGAGAAATTTTTCCTACCGATATGCCACCGCACGTTCCCACTGGAGCGGGATTTGAGCCACCACTCCTGGTCTGGTAACTAGCGCGCTTGCCCGCCAGGGATACTTTTGCAAAACATACTTTAGGGTTAGTTTTTTTTTTTTGGAAGCGACCCAGGACCCTCTCAAAAGGGCCTAGGTGTACCGCCTTCGGCTGCGTACAAAGCGCGAACCATAAAGCTCTGACGGCATCCGCCATCAATCGCAATGCCGGCTTGCTAAACATTGGTTGCCTAGGTCAGGGGTCGGCAAACTTCCCAAGACATAAATTCACGCGCCAGATAGCTTAAAATCGATGATCCGGAGATAGACATGGAGAACGAATTTTGTAGAACTCTTAATGATGGAGCCAAAATATTGCATCAGATTAACCTATAATTCAAACCTAAACATATCTAAATGTAGTACACTATCAAGTGAAGTCTCAAGCTATTGCGAAAAACTCAAACATTTGTGTCATTGGCGCTGTCAAAAGCTTGACAGTTTTGAGGGCCTCGTTACCCGCGCTGGAACCGATGGATCGATGGAAAATCGTGTCGCGAGGATTGCGCTCCAAGAGACACAGCCACCACCAACCATCGTCGGGGTGACCTGGTAAGAAGGGCCACACTGTGGCTCGGAACGAATTTAATTCCAATTTCACCCTGCCCAGGGTGATCACTCGTGATCACGCTCGTTTGCGTTCCTGGTGCGGAAAACATCGCATCTACCGTGGTTTGCGCTGAATTCCGTGAACCATTTGATCATACACGAAGGTGAAAAATAGGAAGATCGGGTGGGAGACTTATAAAGCGAGGCACATTCCGTAACGAGCCCGCTCAATTTCGTTGCACATTCGATGGAAACCTGAACCTTCCACCCAACGAGGATGACAACGATCGGGAAAAACTGTGTCATCAGTGAGCGTGCATCTAGAAATTTGAGCTCGGTCCCTCCCTGGGTAACGAACCTTTGAGAAAACTTTCGCTCTCGGAAATAGGAAAAGTAGATTTACTGCTTTTTTGACCACTAAGCCCTAGCAGATGACAACAAAGACTCACCTCTATTTGACAGGAAGAATCTGAACACCGTTGAATAGAACTGAGTAATCATGTCTCCCGATATTAACAGCCATTTCAACTATTGCATACATGAGAGGTAATCTATTAATTCCCATGACCCTAAGCGTCACGGCTCTTCTATCGCCCAACGCGTCCAGTGCTTCGGCAAACGACCCATAAGCAGCAAATAAGCGAATCGTGAATGCGCACGGGATTACGCTATCCACCGACGATGACCATTTTGAACCACCGCGTCATATTCGAACACAACATCCAAAACGGGCCATAAACACGCGCATTAAACCCGATAAAAATAAAGCATCCCCTACAGGCTGGGAAAAAAGGTTCGG
This sequence comes from Anopheles cracens, assembly GCA_002091845.1. Classification (NCBI taxonomy): domain Eukaryota; kingdom Metazoa; phylum Arthropoda; class Insecta; order Diptera; family Culicidae; genus Anopheles; species Anopheles cracens. The sequence continues at coordinate 55,655 of KZ067408.1, read as the reverse complement.
GGTCGCGATCGGTGCATCGATGACGTGGGAGCCGAGGAACCCCCAGAGGCGAAGGTAACTCCTTCCTCTAATCAACCATTGTATGCCCATGGATATCCCGCCAATAGAGAGAGAGAGAGAAACGAGCCAAAGAACGGACAGGAAAGTATGTAAAGTCGACCTCCCTCGCAGCAATCGATCGGTCCTTGCGATGGTTAATCGTGAGTCGCGCGATCCTCCAAATATGGGTCAAAAGAATCTTTATTCTCACGCCCCCGAAACGAACACTCGCGGGACACTCGCCTCGGCGACGCTAACGGAGAAATTATCTTCCCCTAACCCGGCTTGGGGTGTTTGTGTGGAGCTAGCTCGCGCACACGCGCACTTTCGGAACAGACGGATCCGATGGAACATCATGAATTTCACCATGTCGGAGCATAGCTCCACAGCCCAACACGAAATGGTCCATGCAAATCTGCTTTCTAGACAAGCCGTACCAGCCGACAGATCCGCAAGGCTCCATTATACATTGATTTTCATCACAATTACCCGTTCAGCTTACGGCAGCCGTAGGGCGGAAACCCAAATCCGAAACAAAGTAGCAGCTTCGACCAAACAAAGGACCTACTCGTGAACGGAAACAACCTGTTTGGCTAACTTCAGCGCTCTCGCTCCCTAGGAGCGGGAACGATCGGCAAGCGTTGCAATAATAATAAATAGGTCACCAGGTACGTCGGGTTCTTGCGTCAAAGAAAGCTATCCAGCCACCAGGCAGTTATAAAAGGAACCGATAGTCAGCGGCTTGGTACGGTAAGGTAGGGACGGGTTGGAAATGCCTGTGCGGTTTGCTAATTTTATTGCTTCTTCAGGATGAGACAGCTCCCGGGCGGGAAAATCTCTAACGAGCCTGCTTCTCAACCGCCAATCTCTATCGGGTGACCCAGTTTCGAGAAGTATGCAGAACGGATGGATCGAATTTTCCTAAATATAGACACTTCCGATTTCCTTTTCCTCCGTCGTAAGCTTTCTAAGCCACCATCCACCAGCAAGATTTAATGTAATGATACGCGCGTCATCGCAGCGTCCCTTTCCGCATCTGATATACTCCTCGCTGGAGCTCGGTATCGACCTCCAAAATACGGCACGATACGGCTGTCTGGCTGTAAACCCTAGCTAATCACAGTGATTACACCGCAGCTGAAGCCCCCACAGCAGAAATTGTTTGATCTGGATGTATGAACAACAGGTTTGCCAATACATCTTCCAGGTTGGGGTGTTTGTGTGGAGCTAGCTCGCGCACACGCGCACTTTCGGAACAGACGGATCCGATGGAACATCATGAATTTCACCACATAGCCCCGAAGCCTGGCGCGTTCCCGCCTGCACTGTTTTTTCCCCGTCTTCCACGACGGGACGCCGCGGGCAAAGCAAAAGCGGCCTGTACGACCGTGCGCCTATCTTCCCTGGAGTGGTTGCGCATTTCGCATAGCAGACAGTTTATGTGTGCTTGCTAATTTGGAGGCACACGCGACTGCAGCTCAAGCTACCCGTCCGCGTAGCGTACAATATGTTGCCATACTTCCCCACAGGAGCATTCATTGGAGGGAAATATGGAAATGATCGAGTGGACGGGAGGGCAGGCGTAGCGCTTCGGGGACAGAAAGTTGTCGATTCTCATAAGCTACTTTCGAACTTACTACCTAACCCAACCTAACCTTGCCTGCATCTTCGATCGAGACATTGCGCCAATCTTCACTGATCAACTACCCCGGACTGGCTAATAGCCTCGCAATAGCCAGGAGCAATACTGTAGCAAACGCAGCTATCATAGCAACGAACGCTGAACAAGAGCCTATTCAAAAACCCCAACTCAAGATGGGGAACTTCCACTTTGCGGCAAAGCAATCCAGTCAAGTTTCGTATTCGAAAGACTTCCCACCTATCGTTAGCACCTTGACCATGGACGCACACAACTTCATTAGTATCAGAAAGAAGAATCATAGGCGAACATTTCTTCCCGGAGATAGATGGCTCTAGTTTTAGCTACATCCAGTGGGATCGAACACACAACACTGCTGTTACACACCTATAAATGACCCTCCTCGTTAATGGCCGCTACATGATCGGACTTTTCGCTCCAGGGTAGAAACCTTCGACGAACCGCTCGGTACGTCGTCCAAACACATTAGTATAACGTCGGTCCAACAGTTCTCTTGTCGTCAGCGGAGTATGCACACGAGCGACACTCCTTTTCGCATGCAAACCGGTGACCGTGAACTTTCGCCTACTCGATTCAACATGCGAAAAGTGAAACAACAATCTCACGCGTACGTCCAGTGTGCATGCTCGCGAGGATTGCGCTCCAAGAGACACAGCCACCACCAACCATCGTCGGGGTGACCTGGTAAGAAGGGCCACACTGTGGCTCCAACCGAATGTAATTCCAATTTCACCCTGCCCAGGGTGATCACTCGTGATCACGCTCGTTTGCGTTCCTGGTGCGGAAAACATCGCATCTACCGTGGTTTGCGCTGAATTCCGTGAACCATTTGATCATACACGAAGGTGAAAAATAGGAAGATCGGGTGGGAGACTTATAAAGCGAGGCACATTCCGTAACGAGCCCGCTCAATTTCGTTGCACATTCGATGGAAACCTGAACCTTCCCAACCCAACGAGGATGACAACGATCGGGAAAAACTGTGTCATCAGTGAGCGTGCATCTAGAAATTTGAGCTCGGTCCCTCCCTGGGTAACGAACCTTTGAGAAAACTTTCGCTCTCGGAAATAGGAAAAGTAGATTTACTGCTTTTTTGACCACTAAGCCCTAGCAGATGACAACAAAGACTCACCTCTATTTGACAGGAAGAATCTGAACACCGTTGAATAGAACTGAGTAATCATGTCTCCCGATATTAACGGCCATTTCAACTATTGCATACATGAGAGGTAATCTATTAATTCCCATGACCCTAAGCGTCACGGCTCTTCTATCGCCCAACGCGTCCAGTGCTTCGGCAAACGACCCATAAGCAACAAATAAGCGAATCGTGAATGCGCACGGGATTACGCTATCCACCGACGATGACCATTTTGAACCACCGCGTCATATTCGAACACAACATCCAAAACGGGCCATAAACACGCGCATTAAACCCGATAAAAATAAAGCATCCCCTACAGGCTGGGAAAAAAGGTTCGGGGTCGCGATCGGTGCATCGATGACGTGGGAGCCGAGGAACCCCCAGAGGCGAAGGTAACTCCTTCCTCTAATCAACCATTGTATGCCCATGGATATCCCGCCAATAGAGAGAGAGAGAGAAACGAGCCAAAGAAGGGACAGGAAAGTATGTAAAGTCGACCTCCCTCGCAGCAATCGATCGGTCCTTGCGATGGTTAATCGTGAGTCGCGCGATCCTCCAAATATGGGTCAAAAGAATCTTTATTCTCACGCCCCCGAAACGAACACTCGCGGGACACTCGCCTCGGGGACGCTAACGGAGAAATTATCTTCCCCTAACCCGGCTCGGGGTGTTTGTGTGGAGCTAGCTCGCGCACACGCGCACTTTCGGAACAGACGGATCCGATGGAACATCATGAATTTCACCACCGCGGGCACTCGAACCATTCACACATAAAAAATGTAGATTGGAAATCTTCGCCCCACGAGCGCACAGGATTCACCGCGACCAGCCCCAGGTGCAACAACCTTCCTCCCGCTTCGCGAATTCACCTCATGAAAGTGAAACCATCCGATGGCCAGTTGGTCGCGCAGAGGCATCGGCTTTATTGCACCCTCCTTAACGCCGAAACCGGCCCCACAGCCAAAAGGTCCGCGAGAGCGCTCGCCGCGGGTCGAAACGGTTCGGTCGAGTGGAAACTTCGGCGCGAGCAGACGACGAACTTGACCGTGACGGTTGTACCCAACGGTGTAGCCTCCCGGTCGACCCGAGCTGAGCACCGGTTGTTGGACCATCGGAGAAGGAGCTACTATCGCAAACACGAACCGATAAAAAAGTGTTCCAAAAATCGAGAAGAGTAATTTGCGCAATCCGATCACATCTGCAAAAAAAGTCTGTGTGGAAGCTCCCTCCTTTTTTGGAGGTTCCCTCCAAAAAAACACACAACCAAACTGTTGATCCGACCCATTCCGGTGTGTAACGGGAAATGCAAACGCAACGGCACCTAATACGTTCCCGTCCGCCGGACCGACCGGCGACGACGACGGGGTCAGGTGCTATAATTACAAGATCGCGATAGCGCGGCTTATCTGCCACTTTTAATCAGATGTGATTTAATTACACACCCGGCACAAGCGCACGCACACGCAGGAAAGCGATGTTTGTCGTCTCGCTGGTGGTGAAATCGTTTGTCAGCGATAACACAGCACCGCCGTCCGAAAGGCTGCCCGCAGCGTGTGAGCCACAGTGTGGCCCTTCTTACCAGGTCACCCCGACGATGGTTGGTGGTGGCTGTGTCTCTTGGAGCGCAATCCTCGCGAGCATGCACACTGGACGTACGCGTGAGATTGTTGTTTCACTTTTCGCATGTTGAATCGAGTAGGCGAAAGTTCACGGTCACCGGTTTGCATGCGAAAAGGAGTGTCGCTCGTGTGCATACTCCGCTGACGACGGCCGGTACAGGCACGGTAACGTGCTGTCAGTGCGCAACAATTAGTCCTGGAATGTCAGTGCGGATACTTTTACTATCGCTTGCTAGATGCCTGGGATGAAGGGGTTGGAGCTACTGACGATCAAGTTGCCAAACCCGCTGATGACGGAGCTAGTATGTTATAGACAGGTCATTATTGCTGTCAGAATGTAGCTACACAGAAGTATGCGCAGTTGGAGCCTAGAAAAGAAAAGCGAACTTCAAGAGAAACATCAAGCAGTGTCGAACTCTCCACATCATATTCAATGTCAATTCCTTTCTTTGTCTACTGCTACAGCTCAGATGCATGATTTTGAAACATCATGAGATCCTGAACGAAGTATTGGGATGTCCTCGTTCAGAAATATCTACTTTCATCCATTTTGCTCTTAAGTAAAGCATTGGACTCCAAAGCAGCACCTTTATTTGCAATTTCCTTGGAACGCGAACGAAATAACGTACATGTGAGGCTAGCCTTCAGGCAGCTTCGCATGCACCACCAAATGACTATGATTAATGATTATTTATACACACGCCTCGGCACCTCAGCGCTGCGACGCTCCAAGGAGTTTAAGGTGTAGCCCGGAGCCGGTATCGCTTTCAGCATTGTCTGGTGGAGGCGCCCGTCGTCCAGTGGAAAGGATGAGAGGAGCCTGCAGTAGCGCTGCCGCATGGTAAACTGTTTGCACACATGCGAGCTCCGCGAAGGTATACGGCTGGAGTGAGGGTAATTTTGAACAGCTGTGTGTGTGTTTTTTTTAGCGCTGCGACGCTCCAAGGAGTTTAAGGTGTAGCCCGGAGCCGGTATCGCTTTCAGCATTGTCTGGTGGAGGCGCCCGTCGAAACACTTGCAAATTTAATGCAACAGCTACACCGTCAGCACCGTCTGGAACGATCGCACGGGGTAGGTGTCCACTTGTAGCGGCTACTGGATTGCGGGGTTCCTTGTGTGTGATTATCTCATTGCAGCATTACCACACACCCGTGCGCACATGGAAGAGGGCAAGTTCAACATCGCACCTAGCCATTAAAAGCAGGTCGCGCTGTGCGGATCGGTGGGTGCGTTAAGTGCGGTTTCGTTGGGCCACGCTGCCTAGAAAACGCCTGCCGTAAGAATATTGTTTGGGAGAAAGCAAGCGTTACCGAGCGTTACCTGTCTTGCCGGTTCCGTTTTACACCGCGTACTTAAACCATCAGCTGCGGTATAATTTGATTTCGATGGGCGATCATTGCACATCACTTGCCCGCTTGTGGTGTGGCGATTTTCCTATTCCGCCCTTGGTTGGCCACACCAGTGGTAGACGTAGACGTCAATAGTTACCAGACATTTCAAGGGTGCGCATTAGGTCGTATCCACGGCGGTGGTCTTCGATTCCGGTGGCTGCCGTGCTGTATGTTTTGCTGCCAGAGCGTTTCAGCGTAATTTTGGGGGCCAAGGTGTAGGCCGTAATGCGCGTATGATATCGCCGAGGCTGGTGAAGTTCACTTTCGTTTTCAAATTGCGGAACTGCGGAAAAACTGCGCTGAACTTTGCGCGGTAGACATATGGATGGGGAGGCCTGGCTGATAAAACGGCTTGAAAATGGTCGCTGCTGATGATATTTTGCAACACATGAAATTACTGAGCTGAACATAGAAATCCAGTGGAAAGGATGAGAGGAGCCTGCAGTAGCGCTGCCGCATGGTAAACTGTTTGCACACATGCGAGCTCCGCGAAGGTATACGGCTGGAGTGAGGGTAATTTTGAACAGCTGTGTGTGTGTTTTTTTTTTCATTGTAGACTTAATCGTGTCTCTTGGAGCGCAATCCTCGCGAGCATGCACACTGGACGTACGCGTGAGCTTGTTGTTTCACTTTTCGCATGTTGAATCGAGTAGGCGAAAGTTCACGGTCACCGGTTTGCATGCGAAAAGGAGTGTCGCTCGTGTGCATACTCCGCTGACGACGGCCGGTACAGGCACGGTAACGTGCTGTCAGTGCGCAACAATTAGTCCTGGAATGTCAGTGCGGATACTTTTACTATCGCTTGCTAGATGCCTGGGATGAAGGGGTTGGAGCTACTGACGATCAAGTTGCCAAACCCGCTGATGACGGAGCTAGTATGTTATAGACAGGTCATTATTGCTGTCAGAATGTAGCTACACAGAAGTATGCGCAGTTGGAGCCTAGAAAAGAAAAGCGAACTTCAAGAGAAACATCAAGCAGTGTCGAACTCTCCACATCATATTCAATGTCAATTCCTTTCTTTGTCTACTGCTACAGCTCAGATGCATGATTTTGAAACATCATGAGATCCTGAACGAAGTATTGGGATGTCCTCGTTCAGAAATATCTACTTTCATCCATTTTGCTCTTAAGTAAAGCATTGGACTCCAAAGCAGCACCTTTATTTGCAATTTCCTTGGAACGCGAACGAAATAACGTACATGTGAGGCTAGCCTTCAGGCAGCTTCGCATGCACCACCAAATGACTATGATTAATGATTATTTATACACACGCCTCGGCACCTCAGCGCTGCGACGCTCCAAGGAGTTTAAGGTGTAGCCCGGAGCCGGTATCGCTTTCAGCATTGTCTGGTGGAGGCGCCCGTCGAAACACTTGCAAATTTAATGCAACAGCTACACCGTCAGCACCGTCTGGAACGATCGCACGGGGTAGGTGTCCACTTGTAGCGGCTACTGGATTGCGGGGTTCCTTGTGTGTGATTATCTCATTGCAGCATTACCACACACCCGTGCGCACATGGAAGAGGGCAAGTTCAACATCGCACCTAGCCATTAAAAGCAGGTCGCGCTGTGCGGATCGGTGGGTGCGTTAAGTGCGGTTTCGTTGGGCCACGCTGCCTAGAAAACGCCTGCCGTAAGAATATTGTTTGGGAGAAAGCAAGCGTTACCGAGCGTTACCTGTCTTGCCGGTTCCGTTTTACACCGCGTACTTAAACCATCAGCTGCGGTATAATTTGATTTCGATGGGCGATCATTGCACATCACTTGCCCGCTTGTGGTGTGGCGATTTTCCTATTCCGCCCTTGGTTGGCCACACCAGTGGTAGACGTAGACGTCAATAGTTACCAGACATTTCAAGGGTGCGCATTAGGTCGTATCCACGGCGGTGGTCTTCGATTCCGGTGGCTGCCGTGCTGTATGTTTTGCTGCCAGAGCGTTTCAGCGTAATTTTGGGGGCCAAGGTGTAGGCCGTAATGCGCGTATGATATCGCCGAGGCTGGTGAAGTTCACTTTCGTTTTCAAATTGCGGAACTGCGGAAAAACTGCGCTGAACTTTGCGCGGTAGACATATGGATGGGGAGGCCTGGCTGATAAAACGGCTTGAAAATGGTCGCTGCTGATGATATTTTGCAACACATGAAATTACTGAGCTGAACATAGAAATCCAGTGGAAAGGATGAGAGGAGCCTGCAGTAGCGCTGCCGCATGGTAAACTGTTTGCACACATGCGAGCTCCGCGAAGGTATACGGCTGGAGTGAGGGTAATTTTGAACAGCTGTGTGTGTGTTTTTTTTTCATTGTAGACTTAATCACATCCTTCGTGCGTGCACACACACACGAGCCTCTGGTCACCCGAAATAGAAAGTTCGGTAGGGTGGAAAAAATAGCAAACGCGTAGCTTGGCGAGAGAGCATCCATTACATGGCAGGGCGGACCCGTCCACGGTGCAGGGCAGTGGAAACCTTTTGCCAGGGGTCCACTTCCGCTTAACATTTCCGTTGGTCAGACAAGAGGGAGCATATTACACGTTACATGTGCCTTACGGACGCGCTGCGGACGGTTTTGGGGGATGGTATCAATTTAGCAAACTTGTGGCAAAATAACAACCGAAATAACCTTTTCCGCGCCAGACCTCTCCACAAAATCCGCCCCTTTTTTGTT
>KZ067408.1:11905-31892 GCA_002091845.1 Anopheles cracens | reverse complement strand
CGATTTTGGCAGGTTCTGCTGAACAAGACAAGAACCGTGCCGCGCACCGCATGATAATGGTGCGCTGTTGCAAGCGGCCTGTTGCGGTTTGCTGTTCTCCGGCGGCAGGCGGCGTAGGCGGGCGATTGATTGATCATTTAGAAGCGGAAAACCGTGTTCGGTCGGTGGGAGAGCAGCGGATCTTGGGCAGACACCTTCGCCCGCGATTGCAGGGTGAGCGAAACGTTAGGCGAAGGTGTTAGCTCGCAGGCAGCCGAATGAACGGCGAAGATATCGCCACGGCAAGGGTTATTACTCACCGCAGTAATTGATAGATATTGTGTGTCATGATTGTACCGAGGAGGGAGGCCCGCCATTATTCGTAATGGCGTTAAATAGACTATTGTAATGAATTTCATGTTTGACGGGCGCGTTGTCACTGTTTGGACATATCCGTACATTAAGTGCTTGTAATCGTATATTTTCATTATCGCAGGCGCAAGGCGAGCTTTAATGTCCGGGTGTAAAATGTTTATAGTGTAATTTAGGATCAGCTTGAGCACCGCTCGTGCTTATTTAATTACACGATTATTGCGCTATAATTTTAGAGTAATGATGCAGGTAGTTATGAAATGGAAGCTTTGTGAGTATTCATCAGTAAAATTGGTCATAAAATTTTAATTTAGGTTGATAAGTTTTCGCCTTGCTACTTATTATATTATTGTGTAAATTGTTTAATAGCCGGGCAAACGAGGAGGAATAAAAAAACGTTCGCTGAAGAGAAGAGGTTGGTCATGATATTTCCATTCTGGAAGCATAACCTTTAAAAGTTAATAAGATGGCGGAAGGTTAATAGAACACAACACTGCTTACTAGAGTAACGACCTAGGCGATATATTTTGCCGTAATTCCCTTCGAGTTTCTCCTTGATTTGATCGCATGTTTGCGTCTTTCGAAACCGAAAGAGTTAAGTTCACACACACAGCGAAATAAGATCAACATAACCCACCACATCCTGTCGCATGTGCAAACTCGCACAGAAATGACATGCACGCGAGTGAGCGGATGTGGATGCGGCGTAAAAAAAAAGCGAGCCCCATTCAACGTGTGTGCGGTACGAGTCTGTGGTCGCACCACACTGGGACACCAAAGGGATGAGGGCAACAAATAATCTAATGAAAATTGTAACAATAATAAATACATCACGTCTGTCTGGCTGTGGATGGCCGAGTGAAATAAATATGCCATTCTGCCATGTGTGTGTGTAGGGGGTGGGGGTTAGAATGCAACACCAGCGAGTCTCCACAGCGCGCCAGGCGAGGGCAAGCCCATCGTCACACCCGACGCTGCAGGTTACAGCGTGCGGTGCAGCAAGCCGTTTGCGTGCGTACGTTGCTGTGGCCCGATGAAATGTGTGACCGTTTGCAGTTTCGACGATTTCAGCCCCCACGCTGTGCATGATGCACGGCCGCCTGCGAGACCCAGTTGCGAGGCTCAAAGCGTATCAAAAAAAAAGAGCGAGAGAGACGCGAAACCGTGTTCTACAATGACACAGAACTTGCCGTTTTGCTCGGAAGCTCCGGCAGAAGTGCAGTTAAAGCGGTTCACTGCATTCCGGGGGAGCCAAACGCAAGGAAAAAATAACCCGTTGCGTTAAGCCACGCGAACGAGATGAACTTTAGCCGGTCCCTCTAGTAAAGGTGACTGTTATGGTTATACAGTTTGCTTACAGACAGAGAGAAAAAAATGGGTTCGTTTCCTGCGGCATCGTTGAAATCTTTCGCTTCGCTTGGTGGTGCGGGCGCGGAGACCGGAACCGGAATGGAAGGGGGAAAAACTTGTTCACCTGTGTTTAGAGTGTTGCGTCGCGTTTTATGAATGAGTCCAGAAGCAGAAGTCGGCAGCGGGAGTGGGGAAAAAAGCGGAAAAAGTGACAACCACCAGGCAGGCACCAAAGTGCATTTGTGCGCGCAGTCGCCTATGCACCGATTGCAGATAGCGCGCACGGGGGAGTGCATTTTCTCGAGGGTTACTGAACCCCTCACCGGCAGCAGCGGGAACGTTTTTCTCGTGTTCGTGCGCTGCTGGCCGGCTGGTACTTGGGGGCTCGAGGTTGTGTGGCATGATTCACTGGAATTTGGAGCGTGTGGCGCGTTTGGGGACAATTTGCATACATTGCACAACAACCACCAGCGGAGCGCGCGTGTTGTGTTCTTTTCGTTTTCTTCAAGTGCCCGTGGCGGTGGGTGCACACGAACGTGGAAAAAAAAGTGTGGCACACAGCGTGAATGAAAAGCCTGCGCCTGAAAGGCAAGCGCGTGAATAGAACCACGTCTGGAGCGTGCAAAAGGACGTGTTTCGAGCGCGCGCGCGTGTGTGTGAGTGCGCAGCACATGCTAAAGATTTATCGATTTTGGCAGGTTCTGCTGAACAAGACAAGAACCGTGCCGCGCACCGCATGATAATGGTGCGCTGTTGCAAGCGGCCTGTTGCGGTTTGCTGTTCTCCGGCTTTGCATACATTGCACAACAACCACCAGCGGAGCGCGCGTGTTGTGTTCTTTTCGTTTTCTTCAAGTGCCCGTAGCGGTGGGTGCCACGAACGTTGGAAAAAAAGTGTGGCACACAGCGTGAATGAAAAGCCTGCGCCTGAAAGGCAAGCGCGTGAATAGAACCACGTCTGGAGCGTGCAAAAGGACGTGTTTCGAGCGCGCGCGCGCGTGTGTGTGTGTGTGAGTGCGCAGCACATGCTAAAGATTTATCGATTTTGGCAGGTTCTGCTGAACAAGACAAGAACCGTGCCGCGCACCGCATGATAATGGTGCGCTGTTGCAAGCGGCCTGTTGCGGTTTGCTGTTCTCCGGCGGCAGGCGGCGTAGGCGGGCGATTGATTGATCATTTAGAAGCGGAAAACCGTGTTCGGGTGGGTGGGAGAGCAGCGGATCTTGGGCAGACACCTTCGCCCGCGATTGCAGTGTGTGCGAAGCGTTTGGCGAAGGTGTTAGCTCGCAGGCAGCCGAACGAACGGCGAAGATATCGCCACGGCAAGGGTTATTACTCACCGCAGTAATTGATAGATATTGTGTGTCATGATTGTACCGAGGAGGGAGGCCCGCCATTATTCGTAATGGCGTTAAATAGACTATTGTAATGAATTTCATGTTTGACGGGCGCGTTGTCACTGTTTGGACATATCCGTACATTAAGTGCTTGTAATCGTATATTTTCATTATCGCAGGCGCAAGGCGAGCTTTAATGTCCGGGTGTAAAATGTTTATAGTGTAATTTAGGATCAGCTTGAGCACCGCTCGTGCTTATTTAATTACACGATTATTGCGCTATAATTTTAGAGTAATGATGCAGGTAGTTATGAAATGGAAGCTTTGTGAGTATTCATCAGTAAAATTGGTCATAAAATTTTAATTTAATAAATATTGAATGGAGCTTGTCAATTGCTTCCCCAAAAGAATGGAGACCTTCTGGATTGTGCCCTGATGAGCTACTTGTTTTCTCTCTCTCTGTATGCCTCCGTTGAGAAGCTTTTTATACAATTTGCCTTGAATCAAGAATATTGTTATCGGGCTCTTTCTAAAGGGTGCCTAAAAGCACTTTTAACAAGCAAAGGGATAATGCATATTTTGAATTGCGCTCGAGTGTGTTTGCTGCTGGGAACTCAAGCACACAACTATTTTGAAACACCCACAAACAATTCCCTCTCAATAAATACAGAACAAACCTAACTGTAGAGCAGCTGAATAGACTCCCTTCTGGTTCTACTACGCTGCACGCACACGGCATACCTTTATCATCCCAGAACGAGGTGAAAGATACATCTGTTGTTTATTAAATTTAATGTCCCCTCATTACTGGCGGCTGGCGAGAGAGGGTCTCTATCTCTCTCTCATGTTTGTTTTGTCCTCCAGTTTCGTACGCCATTTTTGTTTAGTTTTTGATCGCCGTTCCAACGGCGCGTTTCGCCCGGCGCATTATTTCGGACGCATGGTGCGCATAGGTAGAGCAGCTGAATAGACTCCCTTCTGGTTCTACTACGCTGCACGCACACGGCATACCTTTATCATCCCAGAACGAGGTGAAAGATACATCTGTTGTTTATTAAATTTAATGTCCCCTCATTACTGGCGGCTGGCGAGAGAGGGTCTCTATCTCTCTCGTTAGTTCGAGGTCAGTTTGTTTGGCTAATGTTTTGTCCTCCAGTTTCGTACGCCACTTTTGTTTAGTTTTTGATCGCCGTTCCAACGGCGCGTTTCGCCCGGCGCATTATTTCGTACGCATGGTGCGCATGGAAGCGAGGGAGCCTTATAACATAAATAATGCATTAGTGCTGTTAGCTCATACCCGTACCTCATACCATTAGCCAATTGGTCCGGTCAGCGTCGCGCGTTAGACGTCTGAATTGAAGTCCGTGAAGAAAAAAAAACAGACTCCCGCATTCCGGAACACTCACGGCTATCGAGACATGCACCGTAGCGTATTTCTAATCCCGCTCGATCGTGCGGTGATAGCGCGGGAAGAGGGGGTGCGCCGGAGCTTCGGCCGAACAGGAATGCTAGGACGTCGTTTATCTGCCCATTTTCAAATCAACGACCGGCGACGAGCGGTCAATGGCGATAGCGGAATATAATCCGTGCGAGGATAGCCGTGCATGAGCATCGCGGCACAAGTTATGGGATCATTTATTAACATTATCTCTCAACACGCGGTGAAAAACGATTTCCTCTTGGAGGCGGGCGAGGTTTCCACCACACGCCGAGGCTAGGGTGGGGATGGGCGGTGTTGAATCCTCCCTGCCAGCCGTCGTACCTCATACCATTAGCCAATTGGTCCGGTCAGCGTCGCGCGTTAGACGTCTGAATTGAAGTCCGTGAAGAAAAAAAAACAGACTCCCGCATTCCGGAACACTCACGGCTATCGAGACATGCACCGTAGCGTATTTCTAATCCCGCTCGATCGTGCGGTGATAGCGCGGGAAGAGGGGGTGCGCCGGAGCTTCGGCCGAACAGGAATGCTAGGACGTCGTTTATCTGCCCATTTTCAAATCAACGACCGGCGACGAGCGGTCAATGGCGATAGCGGAATATAATCCGTGCGAGGATAGCCGTGCATGAGCATCGCGGCACAAGTTATGGGATCATTTATTAACATTATCTCTCAACACGCGGTGAAAAACGATTTCCTCTTGGAGGCCGGCGAGGTTTCCACCACACGCCGTGGCTAGGGTGGGGATGGGCGGTGTTGAATCCTCCCTGCCAGCCGCGCAACCTGTGTGCAACCCGTTCGCCGCACAGCTGATAATGGTTCGTGCGGTGGTTTTCATTCCGTTCGGGCTGAGATAAAACCCTGCGCTGGCCTGTGGGATCTTGATACGCTGTTGGTTTTGGATGTGTTGTGCCACGGGTGCCCTGCAGCACGGTTGGACACTGTCAGAGGAGGAGGGGAAAGGCTGGTCGACGCAGGTGGACAACAACATCGCCGGGAAGTGGGTGTGCAGAATAATAAATTCGATCTAATCCAGCCAATAAACGCGATCGTTAGTGATCGTTCCGGAGGGAGCGAGAGGTGCTTGGTGGTGGAAGAGAGCTATCATTTCGCTTGGCAGCGGGTTTGGTTGTGCAGAGGAGGAGTTGGTTTAATGTGACACTCTTTGTCGCAACGAGGAAAGTAAATTAATCGAGGCAGTAAAGGTGGCTGAATGCTGCTTTCTTCAACAGTCGGACAGTACTATATTCAAGAAACGACTGTTCAGAAGTCTGATCTTGCGTATAGTAATGGGCAGATAGATTTGGTACTGTACTCGTTTTGAAGATGGCGTGTGAGTTATTTACCTTTAAGTATGAATCAACTGCGCAGTATTCCATTTTTTAAAGAGTCACAAAGATTTGATTTTATAAAGTGTTAAGGAAAGTATTGAAAGTTATCCCTAAGATAGGGCTAACATAACATCCGTAAAATAGTTGACTCCTGAACAGGTTCGTACACAATGTTGGAAATGTTGAAAATTGATTCTCGTAGTTATCTTCAATACAAAAAACAACTTACTTCAAATAAGTGGACTTCCAAAAACACTGGACTTCCACAATGTCACTGCTTTGTAACATCATCGAACATACTGAATGATTGATCTTGAATCCTTTATTTGAAAGACACCACAGTTCATCATGATTGTGTATGATTCATGACTCCAAACATTATCTCCCCATCACCAACAGCTTCGTAGCCATTTTGGAAGCAGTGATCTTCTTTATAAACTTCGATAAACAGGAACGAGAATGGACAGCAGTAATCAATATATGTCAATCGAGTGCGCGTTCCTTTTGTATCATCTTCAAGGAAGATTTATTGAGGCACGAAACGCACACTATGACGTCAAGCTATCACGCCCCATCTCTAGGCGGCGATTGTTACGTTCTGCTGCGAGTTCTGTATGTGTATGATCGCTAACTCCTCTACAATGTTTCCTTTTTCTTTCCAGACAACGATGACGAAGGCATCGAGCGTGACTCGGAGGAAGTCGAGGAGGACCTGGTGACGGTCGACAGTGACGGTGACTGCCCCGGCAGCGGGATGACGAACCTGGATGTAGTGAGCGTGACCGCCAACGGTTGCGGTGGCGGCGAGCGAAAGCATCTCGAAACCAAAGAACTGGATCACGTGCTAGAGGTAAGCGTGTGTCTGTGTGTGCTGCCATCGAACGACTTCTCACTTGCCTGCATGGCTTGCTTGGACGACATTCGCATCCCTTCAATCTTCAGCAACTGGGGAAGGAAAAAACGTTCGTCTGCGTTTTTTTTTCCGCCTCTTTCTTTCGGCGTTGACTGTGCAGTTGATTGGTCCGATGAATATGCCTTTCTCTCGACGCGCGTCTTTGTTATCGACGGACGCGTCAGGGAGCGATTCGGGTGCGTGCGTACGTATCCGAAACCCAGGCAGCGATCGCGCCGTCGTCGTCCCTCCCCAATCCCAGCGCACCGGACCGTTAGTGAAGGTGTGCCGACACAAAAGGAGCGCTCTAAATTGTATGGAAATTGTGCGCGTCCTGCGCGTGTGGGGTAGGGTGAAAGCCTCCTTCGGAAAGGAAAGTGTTTTTCTTCCCGTCGGTGGCGTTCTGTCTCGGTCGCGCTTCGTACGAACGATTAATTACGCGCAACAAAAGATTCGACCTTTCGTGTGTCCTTTCTCTTCGGTGCTCGTAGACATGAGCAATGTCGGTCTGTGAACCCGGTGGCTTAGAGACACACTTCTGTGGGCTACCTTTTAGTAAGCTACACCGATCGTGTAATCTAATTCAGGTGACCCAATGCCACTCGTGCGGCAGTGGAGTGAACCAGCTGTGCTTTTATGCTTTGATGGTTCCTTTTTTCTTCGGCAGTACGGGCTGGCTTCTGCAGGGGCGTTTTCGATGAATCGAACGAGGGAAAGAACAGATGTTAGAAAGCACCCAAATGAAGATGTGGACCGTTTTTCGCAGCCTTGTTCGATAGAATGATCCAGCTTCGTCTTTGTGTGTTTAGGACCAGATAAATATAATTATTATCTAGCGATTCCGCCAAGCTGACGTCTTAATTGGTTATTATTTATTGATTGCTTTAGGAGATTTTGTAGACTTAGTCTAGGCGACGTTATGTAAAGTCATTTACATATGGCCACACTGATCGCAACCGTACGGTACGCTAAAACCCTTTCCTTTCTGTTGTTGCCTTAACGCAGTTGGTAATCGAACTTTACTTTATCGAGGATTAAGGTACTGTCAACAAACCGCCCCAAAAAAATCCATATACCTTTTACGAGAACCAGCTGGCCTTCAAACGGGCACGAGTCACTTTCGTGCTGGTTACACAGCACGTCTCAGTGTGTGTGAGTGTTTTTTCCCCTTTATCAACACCCAACAGAATGCAGAAAATGGGGACAAGCATAAATCTTTGGAGAACGCAAGTGATCGTGGTCGTGGAAGCAAATACACGGGAAAGAAATTACGGTCCCCGCAAACACACCATCGCACCGGCGTACCAACATTTGATACAGGCGAAAGCCCTGCTGCCTGCTGCGGTATGGGTTTGAACGATCGGTGAAGCATTTGATTCATATGCTCACATTTTCGACATGTCGCGCCGGCATGCACTACCTGCTGTTCGGCGCTAGGAAAGGCCTCCGGTTCGCTATCGATGGTCACGATCGTTTCGGCGGCCCGGACTGCTTCATTTCCCAGGGTGTGGCTCTCGCACCTCGGCTAGGAGCAGGAGGTTTTAGAGGAATAATTTCGCACTTTCAATCACGGACACATAATAAAAATCACTAGCCAGCAAACCGGGGCCGGCGGTGGCAGCGTCAGCAGCCGAGGGTTGTATGCGCGCTCGGGAAGGTAAATTGTGCTGACCTTCACGATAATGGAACCCTCAGGGTGAGATCGATATTTTATTTTATTCACGGTGCGGTTGTGGTTCCTTGTGCGCCAAGGTACGGTGCCGTATTTGGCAGCGGTTGATAAGTTTTCGCCTTGCTACTTATTATATTATTGTGTAAATTGTTTAATAGCCGGGCAAACGAGGAGGAATAAAAAAACGTTCGCTGAAGAGAAGAGGTTGGTCATGATATTTCCATTCTGGAAGCATAACCTTTAAAAGTTAATAAGATGGCGGAAGGTTAATAGAACACAACACTGCTTACTAGAGTAACGACCTAGGCGATATATTTTGCCGTAATTCCCTTCGAGTTTCTCCTTGATTTGATCGCATGTTTGCGTCTTTCGAAACCGAAAGAGTTAAGTTCACACACACAGCGAAATAAGATCAACATAACCCACCACATCCTGTCGCATGTGCAAACTCGCACAGAAATGACATGCACGCGAGTGAGCGGATGTGGATGCGGCGTAAAAAAAAAGCGAGCCCCATTCAACGTGTGTGCGGTACGAGTCTGTGGTCGCACCACACTGGGACACCAAAGGGATGAGGGCAACAAATAATCTAATGAAAATTGTAACAATAATAAATACATCACGTCTGTCTGGCTGTGGATGGCCGAGTGAAATAAATATGCCATTCTGCCATGTGTGTGTGTAGGGGGTGGGGGTTAGAATGCAACACCAGCGAGTCTCCACAGCGCGCCAGGCGAGGGCAAGCCCATCGTCACACCCGACGCTGCAGGTTACAGCGTGCGGTGCAGCAAGCCGTTTGCGTGCGTACGTTGCTGTGGCCCGATGAAATGTGTGACCGTTTGCAGTTTCGACGATTTCAGCCCCCACGCTGTGCATGATGCACGGCCGCCTGCGAGACCCAGTTGCGAGGCTCAAAGCGTATCAAAAAAAAAGAGCGAGAGAGACGCGAAACCGTGTTCTACAATGACACAGAACTTGCCGTTTTGCTCGGAAGCTCCGGCAGAAGTGCAGTTAAAGCGGTTCACTGCATTCCGGGGGAGCCAAACGCAAGGAAAAAATAACCCGTTGCGTTAAGCCACGCGAACGAGATGAACTTTAGCCGGTCCCTCTAGTAAAGGTGACTGTTATGGTTATACAGTTTGCTTACAGACAGAGAGAAAAAAATGGGTTCGTTTCCTGCGGCATCGTTGAAATCTTTCGCTTCGCTTGGTGGTGCGGGCGCGGAAACCGGAACCGGAATGGAAGGGGGAAAAACTTGTTCACCTGTGTTTAGAGTGTTGCGTCGCGTTTTATGAATGAGTCCAGAAGCAGAAGTCGGCAGCGGGAGTGGGGAAAAAAGCGGAAAAAGTGACAACCACCAGGCAGGCACCAAAGTGCATTTGTGCGCGCAGTCGCCTATGCACCGATTGCAGATATCGCGCGCACGGGAGTGCATTTTCTCGAGGGTTACTGAACCCCTCACCGGCAGCAGCGGGAACGTTTTTCTCGTGTTCGTGCGCTGCTGGCCGGCTGGTACTTGGGGGCTCGAGGTTGTGTGGCATGATTCACTGGAATTTGGAGCGTGTGGCGCGTTTGGGGACAATTTGCATACATTGCACAACAACCACCAGCGGAGCGCGCGTGTTGTGTTCTTTTCGTTTTCTTCAAGTGCCCGTGGCGGTGGGTGCACACGAACGTGGAAAAAAAAGTGTGGCACACAGCGTGAATGAAAAGCCTGCGCCTGAAAGGCAAGCGCGTGAATAGAACCACGTCTGGAGCGTGCAAAAGGACGTGTTTCGAGCGCGCGCGCGTGTGTGTGAGTGCGCAGCACATGCTAAAGATTTATCGATTTTGGCAGGTTCTGCTGAACAAGACAAGAACCGTGCCGCGCACCGCATGATAATGGTGCGCTGTTGCAAGCGGCCTGTTGCGGTTTGCTGTTCTCCGGCGGCAGGCGGCGTAGGCGGGCGATTGATTGATCATTTAGAAGCGGAAAACCGTGTTCGGTCGGTGGGAGAGCAGCGGATCTTGGGCAGACACCTTCGCCCGCGATTGCAGTGTGTGCGAAGCGTTTGGCGAAGGTGTTAGCTCGCAGGCAGCCGAATGAACGGCGAAGATATCGCCACGGCAAGGGTTATTACTCACCGCAGTAATTGATAGATATTGTGTGTCATGATTGTACCGAGGAGGGAGGCCCGCCATTATTCGTAATGGCGTTAAATAGACTATTGTAATGAATTTTATGTTTGACGGGCGCGTTGTCACTGTTTGGACATATCCGTACATTAAGTGCTTGTAATCGTATATTTTCATTATCGCAGGCGCAAGGCGAGCTTTAATGTCCGGGTGTAAAATGTTTATAGTGTAATTTAGGATCAGCTTGAGCACCGCTCGTGCTTATTTAATTACACGATTATTGCGCTATAATTTTAGAGTAATGATGCAGGTAGTTATGAAATGGAAGCTTTGTGAGTATTCATCAGTAAAATTGGTCATAAAATTTTAATTTAATAAATATTGAATGGAGCTTGTCAATTGCTTCCCCAAAAGAATGGAGACCTTCTGGATTGTGCCCTGATGAGCTACTTGTTTTCTCTCTCTCTGTATGTCTCCGTTGAGAAGCTTTTTATACAATTTGCCTTGAATCAAGAATATTGTTATCGGGCTCTTTCTAAAGGGTGCCTAAAAGCACTTTTAACAAGCAAAGGGATAATGCATATTTTGAATTGCGCTCGAGTGTGTTTGCTGCTGGGAACTCAAGCACACAACTATTTTGAAACACCCACAAACAATTCCCTCTCAATAAATACAGAACAAACCTAACTGTAGAGCAGCTGAATAGACTCCCTTCTGGTTCTACTACGCTGCACGCACACGGCATACCTTTATCATCCCAGAACGAGGTGAAAGATACATCTGTTGTTTATTAAATTTAATGTCCCCTCATTACTGGCGGCTGGCGAGAGAGGGTCTCTATCTCTCTCGTTAGTTCGAGGTCAGTTTGTTTGGCTAATGTTTTGTCCTCCAGTTTCGTACGCCACTTTTGTTTAGTTTTTGATCGCCGTTCCAACGGCGCGTTTCGCCCGGCGCATTATTTCGTACGCATGGTGCGCATGGAAGCGAGGGAGCCTTATAACATAAATAATGCATTAGTGCTGTTAGCTCATACCCGTACCTCATACCATTAGCCAATTGGTCCGGTCAGCGTCGCGCGTTAGACGTCTGAATTGAAGTCCGTGAAGAAAAAAAAACAGACTCCCGCATTCCGGAACACTCACGGCTATCGAGACATGCACCGTAGCGTATTTCTAATCCCGCTCGATCGTGCGGTGATAGCGCGGGAAGAGGGGGTGCGCCGGAGCTTCGGCCGAACAGGAATGCTAGGACGTCGTTTATCTGCCCATTTTCAAATCAACGACCGGCGACGAGCGGTCAATGGCGATAGCGGAATATAATCCGTGCGAGGATAGCCGTGCATGAGCATCGCGGCACAAGTTATGGGATCATTTATTAACATTATCTCTCAACACGCGGTGAAAAACGATTTCCTCTTGGAGGCGGGCGAGGTTTCCACCACACGCCGAGGCTAGGGTGGGGATGGGCGGTGTTGAATCCTCCCTGCCAGCCGCGCAACCTGTGTGCAACCCGTTCGCCGCACAGCTGATAATGGTTCGTGCGGTGGTTTTCATTCCGTTCGGGCTGAGATAAAACCCTGCGCTGGCCTGTGGGATCTTGATACGCTGTTGGTTTTGGATGTGTTGTGCCGCGGGTGCCCTGCAGCACGGTTGGACACTGTCAGAGCAAACAGGAGGGGAAAGGCTGCGTCGACGCAGGTGGACAACAACATCGCCGGGAAGTGGGTGTGCAGAATAATAAATTCGATCTAATCCAGCCAATAAACGCGATCGTTAGTGATCGTTCCGGAGGGAGCGAGAGGTGCTTGGTGGTGGAAGAGAGCTATCATTTCGCTTGGCAGCGGGTTTGGTTGTGCAGAGGAGGAGTTGGTTTAATGTGACACTCTTTGTCGCAACGAGGAAAGTAAATTAATCGAGGCAGTAAAGGTGGCTGAATGCTGCTTTCTTCAACAGTCGGACAGTACTATATTCAAGAAACGACTGTTCAGAAGTCTGATCTTGCGTATAGTAATGGGCAGATAGATTTGGTACTGTACTCGTTTTGAAGATGGCGTGTGAGTTATTTACCTTTAAGTATGAATCAACTGCGCAGTATTCCATTTTTTAAAGAGTCACAAAGATTTGATTTTATAAAGTGTTAAGGAAAGTATTGAAAGTTATCCCTAAGATAGGGCTAACATAACATCCGTAAAATAGTTGACTCCTGAACAGGTTCGTTCACAATGTTGGAAATGTTGGAAATTGATTCTCGTAGTTATCTCCAATATAAAAACAACTTTCTTCAAATAAGTGGACTTCCAAAAACACTGGACTTCCACAATGTCACTGCTTTGTAACATCATCGAACATACTGAATGATTGATCTTGAATCCTTTATTTGAAAGACACCACAGTTCATCATGATTGTGTATGATTCATGACTCCAAACATTATCTCCCCATCACCAACAGCTTCGTAGCCATTTTGGAAGCAGTGATCTTCTTTATAAACTTCGAGCGAGGGAGCCTTATAACATAAATAATGCATTAGTGCTGTTAGCTCATACCCGTACCTCATACCATTAGCCAATTGGTCCGGTCAGCGTCGCGCGTTAGACGTCTGAATTGAAGTCCGTGAAGAAAAAAAAACAGACTCCCGCATTCCGGAACACTCACGGCTATCGAGACATGCACCGTAGCGTATTTCTAATCCCGCTCGATCGTGCGGTGATAGCGCGGGAAGAGGGGGTGCGCCGGAGCTTCGGCCGAACAGGAATGCTAGGACGTCGTTTATCTGCCCATTTTCAAATCAACGACCGGCGACGAGCGGTCAATGGCGATAGCGGAATATAATCCGTGCGAGGATAGCCGTGCATGAGCATCGCGGCACAAGTTATGGGATCATTTATTAACATTATCTCTCAACACGCGGTGAAAAACGATTTCCTCTTGGAGGCGGGCGAGGTTTCCACCACACGCCGAGGCTAGGGTGGGGATGGGCGGTGTTGAATCCTCCCTGCCAGCCGCGCAACCTGTGTGCAACCCGTTCGCCGCACAGCTGATAATGGTTCGTGCGGTGGTTTTCATTCCGTTCGGGCTGAGATAAAACCCTGCGCTGGCCTGTGGGATCTTGATACGCTGTTGGTTTTGGATGTGTTGTGCCGCGGGTGCCCTGCAGCACGGTTGGACACTGTCAGAGCAAACAGGAGGGGAAAGGCTGCGTCGACGCAGGTGGACAACAACATCGCCGGGAAGTGGGTGTGCAGAATAATAAATTCGATCTAATCCAGCCAATAAACGCGATCGTTAGTGATCGTTCCGGAGGGAGCGAGAGGTGCTTGGTGGTGGAAGAGAGCTATCATTTCGCTTGGCAGCGGGTTTGGTTGTGCAGAGGAGGAGTTGGTTTAATGTGACACTCTTTGTCGCAACGAGGAAAGTAAATTAATCGAGGCAGTAAAGGTGGCTGAATGCTGCTTTCTTCAACAGTCGGACAGTACTATATTCAAGAAACGACTGTTCAGAAGTCTGATCTTGCGTATAGTAATGGGCAGATAGATTTGGTACTGTACTCGTTTTGAAGATGGCGTGTGAGTTATTTACCTTTAAGTATGAATCAACTGCGCAGTATTCCATTTTTTAAAGAGTCACAAAGATTTGATTTTATAAAGTGTTAAGGAAAGTATTGAAAGTTATCCCTAAGATAGGGCTAACATAACATCCGTAAAATAGTTGACTCCTGAACAGGTTCGTACACAATGTTGGAAATGTTGAAAATTGATTCTCGTAGTTATCTTCAATACAAAAAACAACTTACTTCAAATAAGTGGACTTCCAAAAACACTGGACTTCCACAATGTCACTGCTTTGTAACATCATCGAACATACTGAATGATTGATCTTGAATCCTTTATTTGAAAGACACCACAGTTCATCATGATTGTGTATGATTCATGACTCCAAACATTATCTCCCCATCACCAACAGCTTCGTAGCCATTTTGGAAGCAGTGATCTTCTTTATAAACTTCGATAAACAGGAACGAGAATGGACAGCAGTAATCAATATATGTCAATCGAGTGCGCGTTCCTTTTGTATCATCTTCAAGGAAGATTTATTGAGGCACGAAACGCACACTATGACGTCAAGCTATCACGCCCCATCTCTAGGCGGCGATTGTTACGTTCTGCTGCGAGTTCTGTATGTGTATGATCGCTAACTGCTCTACAATGTTTCCTTTTTCTTTCCAGACAACGATGACGAAGGCATCGAGCGTGACTCGGAGGAAGTCGAGGAGGACCTGGTGACGGTCGACAGTGACGGTGACTGCCCCGGCAGCGGGATGACGAACCTGGATGTAGTGAGCGTGACCGCCAACGGTTGCGGTGGCGGCGAGCGAAAGCATCTCGAAACCAAAGAACTGGATCACGTGCTAGAGGTAAGCGTGTGTCTGTGTGTGCTGCCATCGAACGACTTCTCACTTGCCTGCATGGCTTGCTTGGACGACATTCGCATCCCTTCAATCTTCAGCAACTGGGGAAGGAAAAAACGTTCGTCTGCGTTTTTTTTTCCGCCTCTTTCTTTCGGCGTTGACTGTGCAGTTGATTGGTCCGATGAATATGCCTTTCTCTCGACGCGCGTCTTTGTTATCGACGGACGCGTCAGGGAGCGATTCGGGTGCGTGCGTACGTATCCGAAACCCAGGCAGCGATCGCGCCGTCGTCGTCCCTCCCCAATCCCAGCGCACCGGACCGTTAGTGAAGGTGTGCCGACACAAAAGGAGCGCTCTAAATTGTATGGAAATTGTGCGCGTCCTGCGCGTGTGGGGTAGGGTGAAAGCCTCCTTCGGAAAGGAAAGTGTTTTTCTTCCCGTCGGTGGCGTTCTGTCTCGGTCGCGCTTCGTACGAACGATTAATTACGCGCAACAAAAGATTCGACCTTTCGTGTGTCCTTTCTCTTCGGTGCTCGTAGACATGAGCAATGTCGGTCTGTGAACCCGGTGGCTTAGAGACACACTTCTGTGGGCTACCTTTTAGTAAGCTACACCGATCGTGTAATCTAATTCAGGTGACCCAATGCCACTCGTGCGGCAGTGGAGTGAACCAGCTGTGCTTTTATGCTTTGATGGTTCCTTTTTTCTTCGGCAGTACGGGCTGGCTTCTGCAGGGGCGTTTTCGATGAATCGAACGAGGGAAAGAACAGATGTTAGAAAGCACCCAAATGAAGATGTGGACCGTTTTTCGCAGCCTTGTTCGATAGAATGATCCAGCTTCGTCTTTCGTGTTCGGTGGAGGATAGTTTGTTGCTCCAAAAGCGCAGCATCACCGTGGATCACGTGATCATATTTGAGCTATACAGATGAGAGCAGCTTGAACGCTACATCTCTGTACAATGTTGAGATTGAAAGATGAAACGAATTTGAGCAAGATCACATCTAGATTTTCCGTCAACCTACTGGAAAATCTATAAAAAATGTAAGAGTTTTATTATAAAATATGAATCATTCAAGTATTGTAATTCTTAACAATTTTGGCTCATTTTCAAACATACATAGTACGTCATATTCATGGAATCTTCTAAAATCAGTTCGTTGGAGACTTTAATTTGGACAAGTTTAGTAAGAATTATGTCGAAAACAGTCATGTTTCCGGATCATGATTTAGATTGGCGTTTCGATCGAATTTAAGTTCGAATCTTTCGAATCCCTGATTTAGGATCGTCAGTGAGATACAAACTGATTAGAAATCCATTATTCATTTATTTGTTTATTAATATCTTAATGCCAAGTTTATGTGGATATCAGAGATACCAATAGTAGTTGGCTATTCAGTTGTACGTTAGGTGCTATAATTAAGCAACCGAAGCAATAGACATGCTAAGAACTATTTCTGAAAATAATGTCTACGTTAACATCGATCGATCTTCAGTCAATTCCCTGATTGGAGCTAGTTTTCCCATCAACTTTTTTGACCTTTGTAAACCACACGATCACCATCCATGTAACCGCTGCAATGTTTCAACCACTTCTTTATCGCTCCACGAAATCACGCGTGGAAAACCGGCGCGTTTTTTTTAACGATCTCACACGACTCCTGCCTTCCGATCCGCTAAAGTGGCAAAGTTTTCGCGGAAGTGATTATGTTAAGGAAAGTATTGAAAGTTATCCCTAAGATAGGGCTAACATAACATCCGTAAAATAGTTGACTCCTGAACAGGTTCGTTCACAATGTTGGAAATGTTGGAAATTGATTCTCGTAGTTATCTCCAATATAAAAACAACTTTCTTCAAATAAGTGGACTTCCAAAAACACTGGACTTCCACAATGTCACTGCTTTGTAACATCATCGAACATACTGAATGATTGATCTTGAATCCTTTATTTGAAAGACACCACAGTTCATCATGATTGTGTATCACGATCACCATCCATGTAACCGCTGCAATGTTTCAACCACTTCTTTATCGCTCCACGAAATCACGCGTGGAAAACCGGCGCGTTTTTTTTAACGATCTCACACGACTCCTGCCTTCCGATCCGCTAAAGTGGCAAAGTTTTCGCGGAAGTGATTAAACACCAAATGCGCCGCTGGTTAACGATGGTTAACGCTCGAGTTTTTTGTTTTACTTCTTCGAGTCTCTCCCTTCGAAAGCTTCTCTTTTCGCAACCCATCACTCACACGGGGCTGTCAATGAGGGCACGCGGAAGGCGAAACCAGGGCGGGAAGACAACACAGGAGTCCTTCTTTTCGCCGCCACATACCGACCTGCGGTAACTAATTGGTTTTCTGCTGGAACTGCTGGCAGAACCTCTCCCCTGCTCGGGGCCGGTGCGTTTGTTTTCGCCCGGCCGATGGGACGTTCCCTGCCGCCAGTTTCCACGAGCGCGATCAATTTTCCCGCGATCGAGCGAGAAAAAGTGAACGGTTTCCCGTGCATGGGGTTGTACTCTGTGCACGGCAAAGAAGGCCGGTCCGCGGAGCACGTAAATGAAGTTCGGTTCGAGTACGGGGCGAACCAATTTTAGTCGATCGTCTCCCAAACGCATCTTGCCTTGTTGTTTTGTGGCTCAAATTTTTCCCTTTCGTTAGAAATTGACGAGCGCAGTTCAGGGTAAGGAGGAGAAGCTTGTACGTTAGGGAAAAATACAGATTAGTGTCAATTTCCTCCGAGAGAAGAGAGCCGAGAAGTGAGCAAATGATCTCGTTTAGCTTCGTGCCGGATCGGACGACTTGCTGACTTGCCGCGACACGGCTCGTGGGAACTGTTTGACTCCGCCTTTGCCAGGAGTAGATGCGGACACTTTCAGTTCGCGGTCAGCTTCATGCGCTTAGGAAATTGTATTTTGGATATGTTGGTAACATTGCATAAGTATCTACTTTATATTCCCTGGACAAGGCAAGACACCTAACGAAATGTCCTTGGAAACTCATTACCGACGTACATCATCAAACAGATCCGAACTGTTTACATATACTCAGTTTGACGTGAGTTTAGGAGAGTCCATTAAAGCTGTTTAAGTCCTGATCACGCAACTAATTCATAAAAGGTGTGGAAGATGCCCAGTAGATCCGTTTCATGTCTACAGTATCTTTTCAATTTGTGTCTTCTTGGCAACGTGCTATGGCATAACTGCGCATTTCAATCTTCCTGGATATCTTTTAGTCTCAGCAATAGGCAGTTTAGCGGTTTTTTGCAACATTCTGTTTATTGGTGTTTTATATTCCTTGTAAATAGTGTATGGCTGCAGTCTTGTATGCATAGACGTATTGATTTGCATGATGGTGCCTTAAAAAAGCGGCACAGTTTGCAATGTGGAACAGCAAACAATCGGCAACACGTTTCATCTTGTAGCAAGTTTCGCGAAGTGGAAAAAACGGGCGTTGCTGCGAATGCGGAGGTTCCGTTTCGTGCTTGACTGAGGACCGAAAACTCGTAATACTGTCGAAAAAGGTGCCTGCAGATTACAACCGGAGGCTTTGTTGGCATGGTTCATTCAGTGAAATGGCAACATTTCAATCAACCTCCGTCTCCGCGCGTACTACTTTGTCGGTTTGCAATTGATAGGGTATCCCTTTTGCTGATCCATTGTTTGCTCGGAAAAGAAAGAAGCACTGCTTGCTGGCGCGGCAAGCCGGCTGTCTTCGTCACCTTTGAGCGGCCGCCGCGCGATAGGACTTCGTTCCGTTCCGCCAGGCATCCTACCCTGGAGATTATGCCCTTATGCTAATGAGCAATATACTAAACAAGCCGCACACGCAAACCACTTTATGCAACTGCCTCCACCGTGCAAAACGGACGGAATCGAAGTCGGTAAAGCGACCGGCTAACTGGTGGATAAACAGGAGCTCGAGTTTACTTTTTCCTTCTCCGTTGCTTCAACATTGAATGGGCTCCCCTTTAACGCTGCAGGGGGACGGT
Source organism: Anopheles cracens (assembly GCA_002091845.1). NCBI lineage: Eukaryota > Metazoa > Arthropoda > Insecta > Diptera > Culicidae > Anopheles > Anopheles cracens. The sequence continues at coordinate 13,014 of KZ067408.1, read as the reverse complement.
TCTCCCACGCTTCGCGCTGTCCTCTTCTTTGGCGGTGGCATAACTGCTACCGCAGTTTACGAAAGGTCTGCAATCGAAACCTGCCGCTGATAATGAGCCGCCCGCCAGCGCCAGTTGGGCCGATCCGAACGTATCGGGCCGAACGTCCGCTGCCAATTTTAACAATGAAATCAAATCAACCACCCACCGACCCGACCGGCGAAAAAGTGAAAGTGAAAAACTGGCCGCTCCTGCCGTTACCGTGATGCTGCGAGATGGTCAACTGCGGAGGCACGCGAACGCAACGCGATGGGAAAGAAAACACAGTTTTCTTTTCATCGTGGGCTCCTCTCAAATCACTTCCGTTTTATTTCGGCCACAGACGCCGGGCGTCATTGCGTCAGCGGAACCGATTCGTCGCTTCCGAGGTGGCCTTGGAATTCGCAAACGGAATGAAGCCGCCTACATACACACACGCGCATCGGGAATGACATAAAGTGAGTTACGTGGTGTGGAGATGCGAAAAGTGTTTTCTCTGCCGAAGGTGTAAGACCCCATTTTCGTCCGGCTGGAAGCGTACCCGTGAGGGCGTACGGAGATGGCTTTAATGATGCAGAATAGACTTCGTGCTGGCGCGTAAAGTACCGTACGCATTGTTTATTATGCCACCAGGTGACACCTCGCGTACGGGGGCGAGGTGGTTGTAAAAAATGGCAAACAAACGCCTGCAACCCCAATGGCCTCAACATTGGTGGGTCACCTTTACCGGAACCCTGCGCTGCACATTCGATCGCGGAGAGCGGGAGGAGTGTGGTTGGGGAGCAATTGTTTGCAGTTTGTCTTCTTAACGGTAGAACTGTTGATTTAGATGTTCCCAATGCAAACGTGTGCCACGAACCGCCGGTTGGGTTACACGACACGGTGGATCGCGTCGTAAACATGGCGAGATGTTTTAGCACACAAGATGTAGCACGCGGTGTTCCAGCGTTTCTTCATGCTTGCAACAATTGTTCTGTTGAAGATATCATTGGAACGCGTGAGATGAATTATCGTTTGGAAGTAGGTTGGGAGTAACTATTTATCAACAACTCGTGTTTGCTTCTGGAAAAATATCTCCTATAGATTTTTTG
>KZ067407.1:542371-563494 GCA_002091845.1 Anopheles cracens | reverse complement strand
AGCACCTTATGAACCGATTTCCTGCCAGTTGCCATTAGTTTTCCAGTCAGCCCCCAGCCGCGAAATTCGCGTCTGCCAGGCCTGCCTGCCTGCCTAATTAATCCACCTTGGAAGATGGCGGGCAACGTGCGCCGCTGGGCTCAACGAAAGCAGCAAATTATTTGACATTAGAACGAAAAGTCATCAATTTGTCCGACAGGCGAACGGCGTGTTTTTCGGTTCCCTTTCAACGCCGCCAAATGAAATTAGCATTTCTCTTTTTTTTTTTTGAGCGAGATTGATGGGAGACTAGGGGGCAGTGGAGTAATTTATGCCCCGCACCCATGAGGGAGGACATCTGTTATCAAAACCGCACAAACTTGTGTATCCAAATTTGATGCATTTTTTTTTGTATTCTCGAATGCACCGTTACAGATCCATATCAGATGTTCGGACCCACCAGCAGTAGATTAGCAAGCTCAGGTAAGTGAAACAATGGTTTCAAAGAAACACTATCCACCAACACCAACAGCTCACAACTGGGTGCACACACAAAAACAAGAAAAATGCAGACCACAACAGAACCGGGGCGGGAGTGAGAAAATCGATAGTTTTGCATAGGCCCTATCACCCTATGACCTTACCACCACCGTTGGCTGCGCGTACTTCCGACGAGCGTGGAGGCGTCCGGTCGGCTGCCGGGTGCCACATTCCAGTCGATTAAGTCTTGCCACGTCCTGCCACCACTTTCGCCCAAGTGGACCAAGTGTGTTTTTCTCCGGCGCGGAAAGCAACAGAGCTCCCCCGGCTCCCTGCGCGCCCGTGCGCACGCGGAAACTAGTGCGGAAATGCCGGAGAAACGATGTTGTTGTTGATTAATTACTACTTCCTTTATGGGTTAGAAACACATTACCCGAACCGCTGGTTCGCTGCCGGCCTCCCAGTTTCTCTGCCTTTGCCTTCCATTCGCACTCGCTGTTCGGGACAACCTGGACCTGGACACCGGGCAGAATCGAACCGGAACCGGCGGACACGGGACGGCCGGGTATCTGCACCGGACAATCTCCATCCACTTACGGCGGCACACCGTGCAACACCGTGCGTCCGAGCCGAGCCGTCGTTGACCACGGGTAGTGCGATTTTCAGCGCCAAACGCCACCGACCCGGAACGAACGTCGGGAGGGGGCGTTTCGGGTGTTGTTACCCTCTCGCTTTCGGCTCATGAAATATTCATCGATTTTAAGGTTACACTCGTGCCCGTACGGGGACACGCACATACAGGATACCCACGGCGAGCCTGCTTTCGGAGGGTCGTTTGGGGCTAAAGGTCGTTATTTTTAGACTTTAAAAATTGACTTACTGATCGGCACGATATGCGGCCGTCCGGTATAGGGGAGAGCCAAGGTTGAGAGCAATTAAAGCCGGCTCAAGAGTCACTTCCACCCTGCCCGGGGGGTTCGAAGATCAAGTGTTTTAAAGGGGGCAAGGATCACGCAGCAAATGCTGCCGGCTTTTTCTACTTTTAGATAATGGGGATTTTGCTGTACTTCATTTGCGATTCTGAAAGGATTTGAGTCATTCTTTTATCTATCATTAGCATCGGAGTAGTTTATACTAAAAAAAAACCTTTGAAAACATTACTAGAAACAGTTGGAAGCCCGTCTTTAGAACAAAATAAAAACACAGGTAAATCGTATTACTACAACGTTGAGTAAGTGGCGCCCTCTATTAGCGCCATTTGGAATCTTGAGTACCTAGTTTTTCACAAATTCGAGATCCTCTTAATTTTCATATATGTTTTTACGATTTCTTTCAATGAATTATATTCCAAAGCGTACTATCTTGTTCTAGAGATCTTGGAAATGGTATAACGTGTATCTCACACAGAGTATGAGCCATAAACAAGTTGTAAAGTGTTTATATCTATGTCGTAAAAGGCTTATATATAATTGGAGAGCCTTTACAAATATTTCGCTATAATTCAAAACCCTGACCTGGTTATTTTTATTTTTTCAGATTGTTACCAGATGGCACCACTGAAGACAGTGTAGAATTATTGGTTTTCTATGACTGCTATGATTTTTAAAATGTGTCAACACCAGTTTTCAATACTTCTTCAATAGAGAATTGTAGATTTTGAAGCCAAATGCTAACAGAGTAACGTTCTCGATTGTTTTACTTAAAGCCATTACGGAATATAATCTAGACTTCGCTCCTCCAAACACACATTTTAAATGGTAATTACTATTGTAAATAGGCTCGTGGGAGAAAAACGATATCAAAACCACCACAGCTGCTCACTATTCGCCGGCGTAAATTCTCCGAGGCAAACGCAGCATTTCACCGTGTTCCATTCATACGGCGCCACGAGGTGTGTGTACACCCCCTGTCGACACTAATTAGCACTTTTCGTGCGCCAAACGCTGAAGGAAGCTAATTAGCCGGCTAAAGTCGCACAACCGCTAAGGCTCAAAGTGGCCCACCCGACCCGGATGTCAACCGAAGGAAACCGGAAGCCATTCGCAGCCAGCCGCGGATGCCCGCCAGGCGCTGGGGATGCATTTGAAATTTATAATGAAAAAAAGAAGAGCCCCGTGAGATGATTATGTAATCAGCAAACGGAGCTGACAATATCAAACCCCAAGGACCAACGGTGGAGTTGGTCAGAACGCGAGATGAAAATTCATCAACAGGGAATGGAAAAATCGCCCATCGGCCACAAAACGGGGCAGTGTGGTTGGGTCCCAGCTTAACACCGCATCCTTCCGCTGTTCCGGCTGTGTCTCGATGGAAATGGAATGGTCTCAAAATGGAGCCCAACGTAACGTACATGCAAACGTGGCCCCACGCAAACCTCCACAGCTGGCTCCCCGTGTTGCCCGTGTAGTTTCGTTGTGTTTTCAATATATTCAGCGCCACGGCGCCGCCAAGCCGGCTGTAAGCTGGCGACAAATGAACGGAAAATGACACGGGGAAAAAACAAACGCGCAAGACCTGAACCGAACAACAACGACAGCAAGCGAGTGAGAGAGCGAAAAAAAAACACCGCGAATGCAAGAAATATAAAGCGTTTAATTAAATTTCCGGTGCGAGAACGCGACTGTTTCCAACGGTCACGTGGAGGACGCTTTCAATCTGCCGCCACCACAGCAGGGCAATCCATTTTCGACCATTGCCCGGGCGGCGGGGATGGAAAATTTCGCCAACGTAACCGGCGTAACGTTTCACACTGCTCAGGCCACCCGCACAGGCTTTTATGGAATGGAAAATGGATGGAAAGTACCGGAGCGGGGAGAAAAAACTTCAGCACGAACTCATAATTAGCTGCTCTGTTACAGGCGCGATGATCAGGGACCGTTTGGGGGTAGTGGGGACGGTGAGGACGCGAACAAAATGGCGTATCAAAACATTGGCATTACCATGGAAAAGCGATGAATGAGCGAACGTCGAACGTGGCAAGCCATGGAATAGCTGGGGAGGAAATGCCTACTAAAGGCCTACTACGATGTGCACGTCATGATGGTCCATTCGTTGCTGTTATTTAAAGCAGATGGATTTCATTTCAATCTGGAATGGTTCTGGATAAATTCTAACAGATTTCGCGATGTGAAGAGGAAACGGTGCTTGGGAGCAACTCGACGTTCCACTACTGATAACGCGAACAGACAGATATCCTTACAGAAGACTAAGAATTTGGAATGGTATTGAAAGAGTACAGTGTTGTACATTGTACAATGTGATCTTCCTAGTTAGTTCAGATATTTGAGTCACTCTGGTGCAACCTATGGAAAAGGCCTCTACCCTGAAATAGACAAATAGCTCACCGATAACCCAAAAAGTAATAAAGCATCTGACAGTGGGAAAAGATGTTCTACACACCGTACACACCACGGTCCGCCTACGAGAAAGAGCACTCATGGTCAGGCCTGCCTCTTCGGAACGCAACCCAACTCATCCGTGCAATCCTTTTAGGCATCATCATCCACCGTCAGGAAGTCTTAAATCAGCCGCCCGATGCAAACCGAACGGATTGCCTGCCCTGGCAGGCACATCGCCACGGAACGCTGGCAATATTTTGCCTTCGCATGTCTTTCGGCAATAATTCTCGGAAATCGGCCCCCCCTCGGATCGTCCGAACGTTGGTCCGGGCTGGTACAAAGGATTCTCGCACGGACTCGTGTTCTCCTTTATCGTCCGCTTTATACACGGCCACCGTTGTACGACAGGCCGGAACCTCCCTTCGGTCTATTTTTTCCGCCATCTTGCTCGGTGCCTTCTCGGTGCCGGCCCGGTTGAAAGTGAATCGTGTTCACTAGATCTTATCACCCCCCCCCCCCCGGGCGTTTCCCCGGCGCTCCATCATGCCCACACCTTCCCGAATCTCTCCCCGAGGTTTCGCTGGCGAGGTTATGTTTATGGGTCTATCGCGTAGGAAGGAGTCTCGAGGTCTTGCGTGTCACTTCCCTGGTGGACGACCCGTCGCTCCGTTGTCCGTGACTCCTCGGCCGGCCAGTCGATAATAGAGAAATAAAAATAGTACTGCCCCGGCTCGACTCGCCGACCTGGACCTGGCCATTTGCCTTCCGCGGTACACGGAAGTATGGGCACGTAGGCGTACCACGCGGCCCAGCTGCTACTAGCTGCTGGTCGCAAAGGATAACGGCACGATCGGGCAACAGGAAGCACACATAACGAAGCCGCGCGGTACAAAGGGCGAAAAACGACATTTCTTCATTCACCTGAGCAACCCGCCACAGCCGCTTCTCGTGGGGGAAAACTCACAAAAAGGGTGGTCAGAACACCGTGCTACCCCCGCTACCATACCAAGACGGATGACCCAGTAACACTTGACCCCCTGGTGTATAGCTCCACTCACCCATGGCACGGTTCGAATCGATTCGGTCGTAGGGTCCATTCCAACAAAGACCAGTTCCGGGACCAAAACAGCGGACCCGTGGAGCGTAGTAGCAACAGCGACGATGAAGCTAGAGAGAAAAAAAAACTCCTGGTCGTTACTTTTCCTCTTCCGAAAGCCCTTATCGCCCTCACGCGCGCGTACGTTCGTCACGAATGTACCAGCGACCTCCGGGTCTGAGCGGGCACTAAATAATCCGGCGTTGCGAGAACAACAAGTAGGAGGAAATGGGCGTCAGGAAACAGGAAGGCCCAGGAAGAATACGGAAAAAGGTGTGAAATGATCGGAAACCGGCAACAAATTTAATCAAAGGGGGCCGCCCTCCGTGTGCCCTCTCCGGAGTCCGGTTTGGGGGCTGTTTTCTTCTTCTAGTTTTCTGTCGAGAAAACCGCGGAAACACCTCCGGATCCGTTCCGTTACCGGCGCTCGGCCGGTGCTTGCTGTGGCATGGTAACGCCGGGATGAAATGGTGTTGCGAGTGTTAAAGAAGGTGTTAATTATAACCTAGTTTGGGAGTAATTGATAAAACATCCGAGGCAGAATGAGTTCTAGAAGCGGTCGTTTTTCAACATGTTGCATATAAACGACGATATTAGTACAATAAACGAGTATTGCTTAAATCGCTTCAGCCCATTCGACTAGCAAAACAAAAGCATTTAATTTCTCTAGTATAGCTCATGAACGATGGTGTTTTGAAATGTTTATATAAGATAGAACAAGTTTTAGTACAAATGGTGCTGATACGTGTTTCAAATAGATTTAGTTTGCCCAAACTGGTTCAAGAAAGATTTGTTCAAATAATAGTTGGTCATAACAGTAAAGTTGGATAGAAAAGATCAATTCAATGAACTCGCGCTGTTGTTAGTAGATACTATTTCCAATACTTAATGGAGCTTGATTTTATTACCAGAAGATGGCGTAATCGAAAGCCACCATATTTTATTTTACCCGGTGTACTCTAAGTCTTTTTCGTGCATATAGTACAATAAAAATTCAACCATTATTTACTTGTTTATTTTTGAGTTTCGCACTGCAAACATTGTTTATTTATTATTTTAGTACAACTCTCAAGTTCGCACAGCGGTTCTGAACTTGTGTGCCAGTAAAGGAAGCGCCGTGAGTTCACACATGATATAAAACGTTACAATCTATTACCGATTCGAGAAAACACTTTTGCTAGTACTGTTTCCAGTACTTCGTTAAACTTCGTGTATTTCCCGATAGACGGCGTATTCGGTAAGCTGTCTCATACTCAGTTCGACCCGTTGCACCTGAAACCTTTTAGTACAAGTTGCACTACAAATGTTTTAACTAGTTTTCTACTCATTTTTTGATGAGTTTATGTGTCAGTAAACTGGTTCAATCTGTGATGCATGCACAAGATATCTATGAAAATAAGAATGTATTCACTATCTTTATGTGACGAAAATTAATTCATTACTTGTACAGATCATCCTTGGACAGCCCAAAGAATAGAAATACAATAGGATATAATATGTATTAAGCAGAGGATCGAACTGCTTCTACTACTCTATTGCTTCTATTGCTCCTACAAGCTACCTTTTTATCCACAATAATCTTCTGTAATTCAAAATTCACTACTATTAGGCTAGTACTAATCTACTAAGCTTACTATCATTAGTTGCTTGTAACCCTACTGCTAAAGAGCAATCAAAATATTTTCATTGTCATTGAATTCCCCTATTAAAGATGATAAACACTTCTCCGTGGGATGTACAGTGGCATAAAAGGAAACAAAAATCAAAATAAATCTAGCACAATTCCGTCCACAGCAGGACATCGCCTGTTTCTCCTCTCGGAGCACCTTTCTATCTCCATTTTCCACAGACAGCAAAAAAAAACCCCGGCGGTAACAACGCAAAACAGCAAGAAAGCACACCGATTTATCCTAATGATGAATCACATAATCCGCGCACAGATTGAATCGACCGGATCGGCCGGATGGCCTCGAACCCTTCGCCCTGGTACCGAACCCTCACCAGCGGGGTTGTGCTAAATTGCACCGGCACCAACATGCACGAGGGAGTTCGAGCGAGAACATCCCTGTGGGTGGGGTGTTATTATTGATGATGTTATGATAATTAGCCCTTTGTTGAGGCGATCCCTTGGTGGGACTATTACTGTCGCCATTAGAGTTTTTTCTTCGTCTCCGTCCGTACAAGACTTCCAGCGGGATTCGCTGAGCGGTTTGATCGTTTCGAGGAAGTACGTACGTGCGAAAAAAAAACCCTCCGTTGGTGGTAATTTTCGGGTGTGTGTGTGTGTACGGATTTTGCGGCCGAAAAGCGGGCCGAAATGCTTGTTGAATTGTCGACCACTTGTCGAGTCGGGACGGGCATGTTTGATGGGCTTGAAGCACGTGTTTATATTTTTAGTACACCCGCGGCCCGGAGCGTGTAAGACCCACTTAGTTAGGCACGGGGTCGTTCCAATTTTCTGGCAATTTTTTACTCATTTTGTTCACCTGGAACGCCCGTAAGCGCCCATATACGCACACACACAGCTGGGAGGAACATGATTAATGTGTTTCTGGAACGAAACGAAATTTACGGCGTACCGGTGCCTTCCAGAAGAGGTCCACGGCAAGCCTTCCACCATCATCATTACCTTCATCCCATCACAGTTTACTAATATTCGCTTTCGTTTTACGCCTTCTATTTCAATTTCTCCACCCGACCCAGGTTCCGGACAGATTCAGCTGTGGCAGTTCCTGCTCGAGCTGCTCAGCGACTCCTCGAACGCGACCTGCATCACCTGGGAGGGCACGAACGGCGAGTTCAAGCTCACCGATCCGGACGAGGTGGCCAGACGCTGGGGTGAACGAAAGTCGAAGCCGAACATGAACTACGACAAGCTCAGCCGAGCGTTAAGGTATGTGCTGGGGAATGGAAAGAGAGAGAGAGAGCGGCGCATATCGCAGCATAATTTATGCTTAATGTTCTTTTGATGTCACTTTTATTGCAATTTTCACTCAATTTACTTCTGTCGTCGAAAATTAGCCACAGAACCGTACACAACCACCGTCCTGTAATCGCCATAGAAAGACGAGATTTTTTGGGGGTTAGAATTGGAATCATCGTTCGAGCCCTATTCCTTCTGCTCTAGGAGCGCACCGACGGGGGCGTTCGCTGGGCTGACCGGCTGACAAAAGAAATCATCACAGTAAATCAAATTGTCTTTAACGATCGCCGCCCTCCTCATCTATCGATTGGATCGGCAGGCGCTCTGCTGCGCCGTTCGGCCTTTGTCAGTCTGTTCACATTCTCGGACACGGTTCCCGCTCGCCTCGGCAAAACGAAACATTTGACCCGTAATAGGATTAGCTGCGAACGATAACGAAGAGCACACGGGCTCCCGGATCGGATTCTTTTGGTTTTTTGTTGTTGTTCGGCTTGTCCACCATCCCACCAACGGTTGATTGAATGGAAAATTGGATCACTGGACGAGAAAGTCATTGGACGTGTGTTATTTTTTCCATTCTGTCCGGCAATTAGCTGACTTGGGTGTGCGCCTGGATCAGAACTATGTGGATTTTGGGCTTTTGTTTGTTTTATGTTGCCAACTTGTTTTTATCTAAACATTTACTAAATAACCATCTTGGTGAGCCCATGCAATCCATTCTCCAGATAGCTTTTTTCGGAACAACCATAGCAACCATAGACAGCCTTATACTTGGCTGAATAGCGCCACCTCTCGCCGGATGAAATAACTACAAATTATTGGTTTTTATTTGTGGCGAATTTGGAACACATCTTCAATTTTTTATATTTTAATCCTTGGAAAGTTTGTCCTGATGAAAATAGAATCCATGCAAAAAATGGAATAATTATGGGTTGTTTTTTGAAGCTGTTAGATGCTTGTTATGCAGATTTTTGTATGAATGTCTGGACGTGCAGTAATTAACAAGATTGTTAATAATTGTGAGATGTTTCGAGCACATGGGTTGATATATTGAGATTACCTGATTGAATCCGTCCACCGTTTCTCGAAGCATATTTTATCTCGATTTATCTAATAATTTCAATTTCGACGTTCGTATTCATTCGTACGAATGATTGAAAGCATGCTGCAGCCCTCCATCCGCCCGGCCATGCGATTCGCCGTGTCGGAACCGTTTCCGGTAGCCACCCGCCTGCCGTGCGGCATAGAAAAAGCGTTCAACTTTCGGTCTGAATGCGCCATAATGTCAGATCAGATACCGTTCTTTACATTCCATTAATCCACCCGCACCGGACCGGAGAAACCCGAGTCTGAGGCGGACCGGGTTCCGTTTTTTTTTCATTTGCCTGCCACAAGCAACATCGTCTGTTGGATTGGAGGCATCCAAAAACACTACGCTCCCCGGTGTTGGCTACTCCAACACCGGAGTTCTCATCCTCAGGATGGCAGCGTTGGATCGAAGAGCTGTCTGCTCGCAAACCGCTCGGGTACAACATGGGAATTTCAAACCGGCACACAGCATGGGCCAAAATCCACCGTGAGAAGGGGTGTGTCCCGGTGTCGCTTATTCCACAGAGAGACTGGTACTGACTTCGGCGAGAACCGAGCACGAGCGCGGAGATGGGAGATGGGACGATTCATGCAATCAAATTTGTAAATTGAAAAATAACAACATTTTGATTTAGCCAAAATCTAATCGACTTCTGTGTGCACAGCAGCAGGTGCCGGCGGGCATACCGAGTAACTCGTGGTGCGCGTTGTCCTGCAGCCCATGGTCCTGAGCGTGAAAGACTATTTCTGCTCAACATCACTGTCCGTTGTGATCTTGCTTTCAGAGGTGGGACTTCCCATAGGTATTGATGTGCATTGTAATTGTGCTGAGTTCTGAGAACGAACCGTTTATTCAGCAGAGCACTAATCTCAGTTCAAGTTATAGGATTTCTGTAAAGGCCTTCAATAGACAAAGTTTCATGTAGCAAAACTAATCACTGGAACGTTATACACTTTTCAGTCTCTATCGACCCCGAAAGTAATCATGTTTGCTGTTTCCAATTACAACACTATACCAGAACATTCCCGGTCCATTCCCAGCGAGACGGGAGACGAGCACACAAATTCAATTTGAAAACGTCAAATTATCGATTGTCGCAGCGTTGCCGACTGCACTGCCAACTGTTACCTTATGTCGGTGCTTTATTAAATCATTTCAGTTAAATTAAAATACAGCTTCCCTTCCGGATTGCTCCCTGCGCGTTGCGTGACTTCATCCGCCCAGTGGGACAGTTTTTACAACGCCCACTGTTGGCAGGTTGGGTGAACGCAAACAATCACCCTGTCTCCCCCGGAGTCTGCAATGGGCGCATTTCGTCACATTCAGCTAATCGCCGTAATGTCCTGGCCCATCCTCCAACGTTGAGCATCCACCAGGGAGCGCTAAAATGAGAATCACTCATGGAGACGAGTTTTGCGTGACGTGAACAATGGCAACAGCAGTAGCAGCGGCAGCAGTGACACAATGTACGGAGGCACCAGGGGTGTAATCGACGACAGAGAGCCCCGTCGAATGCCTCACTTGAATATGTATGTACACACATTAAGCCACTTGAATCCACGCACCGCAATCCGGCAAATGCTCTCGGGTGCTCTCCATCCCCCCGGCCAACACACTACCCGGCTCGAGTGGTGCGAAAGATAGCTTCTTCGCACATTTGCATTGCACGGATGGGTGACAGCAACACGCCCGGCTCATTTTATGTCCCCGGTCGGCTGTGGAAAAGTCAACCGATAAAAACCCGGCCGGCCGAGGTGTGTTCGAGGGCCGGGAACCGTTTCCATTATCAAGCCACTGTTGATGCTGCCGATGTTGATGACAATGATGATTGGAGATACATGGGCAGAGTGTAGAATCCCGTCGGCCGGGACACTGGAACCTGCGATGGCACCGGTATGATTTTAATGGATGTAATTTTGAATATATCTTCAAGTAGGGACACAAACCCCTTGGAGGACGCTGTTTTTTGTGCTTGACTGAGGAGTGCAAAAATGAGTGCTCCAGTTGACAGCTGAAGTGGAATCGCTTCTCGATTTATCTAATAATTTCAATTTCGACGTTCGTATTCATTCGTACGAATGATTGAAAGCATGCTGCAGCCCTCCATCCGCCCGGCCATGCGATTCGCCGTGTCGGAACCGTTTCCGGTAGCCACCCGCCTGCCGTGCGGCATAGAAAAAGCGTTCAACTTTCGGTCTGAATGCGCCATAATGTCAGATCAGATACCGTTCTTTACATTCCATTAATCCACCCGCACCGGACCGGAGAAACCCGAGTCTGAGGCGAACCGGGTTCTGTTTTTTTTTCATTTGCCTGCCACAAGCAACATCGTCTGTTGGATTGGAGGCATCCAAAAACACTACGCTCCCCGGTGTTGGCTACTCCAACACCGGAGTTCTCATCCTCAGGATGGCAGCGTTGGATCGAAGAGCTGTCTGCTCGCAAACCGCTCGGGTACAACATGGGAATTTCAAACCGGCACACAGCATGGGCCAAAATCCACCGTGAGAAGGGGTGTGTCCCGGTGTCGCTTATTCCACAGAGAGACTGGTACTGACTTCGGCGAGAACCGAGCACGAGCGCGGAGATGGGAGATGGGACGATTCATGCAATCAAATTTGTAAATTGAAAAATAACAACATTTTGATTTAGCCAAAATCTAATCGACTTCTGTGTGCACAGCAGCAGGTGCCGGCGGGCATACCGAGTAACTCGTGGTGCGCGTTGTCCTGCAGCCCATGGTCCTGAGCGTGAAAGACTATTTCTGCTCAACATCACTGTCCGTTGTGATCTTGCTTTCAGAGGTGGGACTTCCCATAGGTATTGATGTGCATTGTAATTGTGCTGAGTTCTGAGAACGAACCGTTTATTCAGCAGAGCACTAATCTCAGTTCAAGTTATAGGATTTCTGTAAAGGCCTTCAATAGACAAAGTTTCATGTAGCAGAACTACTCACTGGAACGTTATACACTTTTCAGTCTCTATCGACCCCGAAAGTAATCATGTTTGCTGTTTCCAATTACAACACTAAACCAGATCATTCCCGGCCCATTCCCAGCGAGACGGGAGACGAGCACACAAATTCAATTTGAAAACGTCAAATTATCGATTGTCGCAGCGTTGCCGACTGCACTGCCAACTGTTACCTTATGTCGGTGCTTTATTAAATCATTTCAGTTAAATTAAAATACAGCTTCCCTTCCGGATTGCTCCCTGCGCGTTGCGTGACTTCATCCGCCCAGTGGGACAGTTTTTACAACGCCCACTGTTGGCAGGTTGGGTGAACGCAAACAATCACCCTGTCTCCCCCGGAGTCTGCAATGGGCGCATTTCGTCACATTCAGCTAATCGCCGTAATGTCCTGGCCCATCCTCCAACGTTGAGCATCCACCAGGGAGCGCTAAAATGAGAATCACTCATGGAGACGAGTTTTGCGTGACGTGAACAATGGCAACAGCAGTAGCAGCGGCAGCAGTGACACAATGTACGGAGGCACCAGGGGTGTAATCGACGACAGAGAGCCCCGTCGAATGCCTCACTTGAATATGTATGTACACACATTAAGCCACTTGAATCCACGCACCGCAATCCGGCAAATGCTCTCGGGTGCTCTCCATCCCTCCGGCCAACACACTACCCGGCTCGAGTGGTGCGAAAGATAGCTTCTTCGCACATTTGCATTGCACGGATGGGTGACAGCAACACGCCCGGCTCATTTTATGTCCCCGGTCGGCTGTGGAAAAGTCAACCGATAAAAACCCGGCCGGCCGAGGGGTGTTCGAGGGCCGGGAACCGTTTCCATTATCAAGCCACTGTTGATGCTGCCGATGTTGATGACAATGATGATTGGAGATACATGGGCAGAGTGTAGAATCCCGTCGGCCGGGACACTGGAACCTGCGATGGCACCGGTATGATTTTAATGGATGTAATTTGGAAAATATCTTCAAGCAGGGACACAAACCCCTTGGAGGACGCTGTTTTTTGTGCTTGACTGAGGAGTGCAAAAATGAGTGCTCCAGTTGACAGCTGAAGTGGAGTCGCTCTGTGCTCACTAAACTCCTCCCGCTGGTATCTGTTGCGAATTTGCATTGCAACTCGGCTGGAGCTGGGGCCGATTTTAGATTGCGAAACACCTTCATTCTTCATTCCAGTGCTATTTAGGACACTCGCAAGCGCTGCCTCCTTTTAATGATTCCTTCCACCATATGTGGAGATAGACATTGTGTCTATTGTGTCAGTTTTTTTTTCCGCCAACACAACACTCGCCCCTTTTGTTTCTTATGCCAATCATTATGGTCATATTCAGAGCGTTCGAAAGTCGCACTATAATCGCTTTTTTTTTCGGCAACCCTGCTCGGCTGTGTTCGGTCCAATTCTTCCGGGCCGTCCTGTCGAACCCCTTGTGCAATTGTGTTGTCGCTGCTGTTTTCGAAACAATCGAGGACGCAACACACGTCGGTCGGTCGGTCTTGACGTACTCCCGTGTGTCCCGTATGAATAACCTCATCATCCACGTGTCGTCCTGTGCCGGTGGTACGTGTGCTACATTACCGCAGCGCGCACACAACACTTTCCGATCTAGTAGGCCCTTTGTTCTGCCGACCTATAGCTGTCATCGTAGTTTTGACAGCCACAGCCACTGTGTTAAACCATTCGCCGGCGAATGGAAAGACCCTCCGAGCCTGCGTCCACCGTTTCTCGAAGCATATTTTATCTCGATTTATCTAATAATTTCAATTTCGACGTTCGTATTCATTCGTACGAATGATTGAAAGCATGCTGCAGCCCTCCATCCGCCCGGCCATGCGATTCGCCGTGTCGGAACCGTTTCCGGTAGCCACCCGCCTGCCGTGCGGCATAGAAAAAGCGTTCAACTTTCGGTCTGAATGCGCCATAATGTCAGATCAGATACCGTTCTTTACATTCCATTAATCCACCCGCACCGGACCGGAGAAACCCGAGTCTGAGGCGGACCGGGTTCCGTTTTTTTTTCATTTGCCTGCCACAAGCAACATCGTCTGTTGGATTGGAGGCATCCAAAAACACTACGCTCCCCGGTGTTGGCTACTCCAACACCGGAGTTCTCATCCTCAGGATGGCAGCGTTGGATCGAAGAGCTGTCTGCTCGCAAACCGCTCGGGTACAACATGGGAATTTCAAACCGGCACACAGCATGGGCCAAAATCCACCGTGAGAAGGGGTGTGTCCCGGTGTCGCTTATTCCACAGAGAGACTGGTACTGACTTCGGCGAGAACCGAGCACGAGCGCGGAGATGGGAGATGGGACGATTCATGCAATCAAATTTGTAAATTGAAAAATAACAACATTTTGATTTAGCCAAAATCTAATCGACTTCTGTGTGCACAGCAGCAGGTGCCGGCGGGCATACCGAGTAACTCGTGGTGCGCGTTGTCCTGCAGCCCATGGTCCTGAGCGTGAAAGACTATTTCTGCTCAACATCACTGTCCGTTGTGATCTTGCTTTCAGAGGTGGGACTTCCCATAGGTATTGATGTGCATTGTAATTGTGCTGAGTTCTGAGAACGAACCGTTTATTCAGCAGAGCACTAATCTCAGTTCAAGTTATAGGATTTCTGTAAAGGCCTTCAATAGACAAAGTTTCATGTAGCAAAACTAATCACTGGAACGTTATACACTTTTCAGTCTCTATCGACCCCGAAAGTAATCATGTTTGCTGTTTCCAATTACAACACTATACCAGAACATTCCCGGTCCATTCCCAGCGAGACGGGAGACGAGCACACAAATTCAATTTGAAAACGTCAAATTATCGATTGTCGCAGCGTTGCCGACTGCACTGCCAACTGTTACCTTATGTCGGTGCTTTATTAAATCATTTCAGTTAAATTAAAATACAGCTTCCCTTCCGGATTGCTCCCTGCGCGTTGCGTGACTTCATCCGCCCAGTGGGACAGTTTTTACAACGCCCACTGTTGGCAGGTTGGGTGAACGCAAACAATCACCCTGTCTCCCCCGGAGTCTGCAATGGGCGCATTTCGTCACATTCAGCTAATCGCCGTAATGTCCTGGCCCATCCTCCAACGTTGAGCATCCACCAGGGAGCGCTAAAATGAGAATCACTCATGGAGACGAGTTTTGCGTGACGTGAACAATGGCAACAGCAGTAGCAGCGGCAGCAGTGACACAATGTACGGAGGCACCAGGGGTGTAATCGACGACAGAGAGCCCCGTCGAATGCCTCACTTGAATATGTATGTACACACATTAAGCCACTTGAATCCACGCACCGCAATCCGGCAAATGCTCTCGGGTGCTCTCCATCCCCCCGGCCAACACACTACCCGGCTCGAGTGGTGCGAAAGATAGCTTCTTCGCACATTTGCATTGCACGGATGGGTGACAGCAACACGCCCGGCTCATTTTATGTCCCCGGTCGGCTGTGGAAAAGTCAACCGATAAAAACCCGGCCGGCCGAGGTGTGTTCGAGGGCCGGGAACCGTTTCCATTATCAAGCCACTGTTGATGCTGCCGATGTTGATGACAATGATGATTGGAGATACATGGGCAGAGTGTAGAATCCCGTCGGCCGGGACACTGGAACCTGCGATGGCACCGGTATGATTTTAATGGATGTAATTTGGAAAATATCTTCAAGCAGGGACACAAACCCCTTGGAGGACGCTGTTTTTTGTGCTTGACTGAGGAGTGCAAAAATGAGTGCTCCAGTTGACAGCTGAAGTGGAGTCGCTCTGTGCTCACTAAACTCCTCCCGCTGGTATCTGTTGCGAATTTGCATTGCAACTCGGCTGGAGTTGGGGCCGATTTTAGATTGCGAAACACCTTCATTCTTCAATCCAGTGCTATTTAGGACACTCGCAAGCGCTGCCTCCTTTTAATGATTCCTTCCACCATATGTGGAGATAGACATTGTGTCTATTGTGTCAGTTTTTTTCTCCCGCCAACACAACACTCGCCCCTTTTGTTTCATATGCCAATCATTATGGTCATATGCAGAGCGTTCGAAAGTCGCACTATAATCGCTTTTTTTTTCGGCAACCCTGCTCGGCTGTGTTCGGTCCAATTCTTCCGGGCCGTCCTGTCGAACCCCTTGTGCAATTGTGTTGTCGCTGCTGTTTTCGAAACAATCGAGGACGCAACACACGTCGGTCGGTCGGTCTTGACGTACTCCCGTGTGTCCCGTATGAATAACCTCATCATCCACGTGTCGTCCTGTGCCGGTGGTACGTGTGCTACATTACCGCAGCGCGCACACAACACTTTCCGATCTAGTAGGCCCTTTGTTCTGCCGACCTATGGCTGTCATCGTAGTTTTGACAGCCACAGCCACTGTGTTGTACGCAGCGTCGTCGATAAACGAACCCAAGGCGCGTTGTCGTCTCGCCGGGCCAAAAAAGTGGATAGAATTGTGAGTCCGATTGTATATGGTCCCGCTGTCGAAGACACGGGAAAATAACCTCATCATCCACGTGTCGTCCTGTGCCGGTGGTACGTGTGCTACATTACCGCAGCGCGCACACAACACTTTCCGATCTAGTAGGCCCTTTGTTCTGCCGACCTATAGCTGTCATCGTAGTTTTGACAGCCACAGCCACTGTGTTGTACGCAGCGTCGCCGATAAACGAACCCAAGGCGCGTTGTCGTCTCGCCGGGCCAAAAAAGTGGATAGAATTGTGAGTCCGATTGTACATGGTCCCGCTGTCGAAGACACGGGAATATAATTCCTTTCGTCCGTTCGTATCTCCCCTTTTGGCTTGACTTCCCGACACCCAACACGAGCGTGTCGGACGGTGGTTATGCTGCACGATTTGTGTATTCCAATGGCAATCGGCAAGGAATTAGCCGTACCGTACCATATCGCTACACTCTTATCGAAACCGACAAATCGGAACATACAACTTCACTCCAAGCGTTACGCACACTTCGGCCGCTTGCGCTCGCCTTTACCGGGCGGGAGAAATCAACGCACGGTCGTAAACGGTGGAAAGAGAAAAGGGCCGCCGCTACATTTATATTTTACACAACAGCACCTCCAGCACTTCTTCTGCTTGATTGAGACACTTTCTTCGCCTTTTTTATTTCCAACGCTCACCCTCACCAAAAGCACGGGGCTTTTCCTTCGGTACCTGTTTCTAATCCAGCTTTCTCTCTCTTTCTCTCTCTCTCGCTCTCTCCCTGTCTTTCTTCTGCGACCGTCGTGGACGGCAAAAACACCGAAATAAACTCTGCACGATTTGTGTATTCCAATGGCAATCGGCAAGGAATTAGCCGTACCGTACCATATCGCTACACTCTTATCGAAACCGACAAATCGGAACATACAACTTCACTCCAAGCGTTACGCACACTTCGGCCGCTTGCGCTCGCCTTTACCGGGCGGGAGAAATCAACGCACGGTCGTAAACGGTGGAAAGAGAAAAGGGCCGCCGCTACATTTATATTTTACACAACAGCACCTCCAGCACTTCTTCTGCTTGATTGAGACACTTTCTTCGCCTTTTTTTATTTCCAACGCTCACCCTCACCAAAAGCACGGTGCTTTTCCTTCGGTACCTCTCTCTAATCCAGCTTTCTCTCTCTTTCTCTCTCTCTCTCTCGCTCTCTCCCTGTCTTTCTTCTGCGACCGTCGTGGACGGCAAAAACACCGAAATAAACTAACGCCACAGCGTTTCCATTATCAAGCCACTGTTGATGCTGCCGATGTTGATGACAATGATGATTGGAGATACATGGGCAGAGTGTAGAATCCCGTCGGCCGGGACACTGGAACCTGCGATGGCACCGGTATGATTTTAATGGATGTAATTTGGAAAATATCTTCAAGCAGGGACACAAACCCCTTGGAGGACGCTGTTTTTTGTGCTTGACTGAGGAGTGCAAAAATGAGTGCTCCAGTTGACAGCTGAAGTGGAGTCGCTCTGTGCTCACTAAACTCCTCCCGCTGGTATCTGTTGCGAATTTGCATTGCAACTCGGCTGGAGCTGGGGCCGATTTTAGATTGCGAAACACCTTCATTCTTCATTCCAGTGCTATTTAGGACACTCGCAAGCGCTGCCTCCTTTTAATGATTCCTTCCACCATATGTGGAGATAGACATTGTGTCTATTGTGTCAGTTTTTTTCTCCCGCCAACACAACACTCGCCCCTTTTGTTTCATGGAGATGGGACGATTCATGCAATCAAATTTGTAAATTGAAAAATAACAACATTTTGATTTAGCCAAAATCTAATCGACTTCTGTGTGCACAGCAGCAGGTGCCGGCGGGCATACCGAGTAACTCGTGGTGCGCGTTGTCCTGCAGCCCATGGTCCTGAGCGTGAAAGACTATTTCTGCTCAACATCACTGTCCGTTGTGATCTTGCTTTCAGAGGTGGGACTTCCCATAGGTATTGATGTGCATTGTAATTGTGCTGAGTTCTGAGAACGAACCGTTTATTCAGCAGAGCACTAATCTCAGTTCAAGTTATAGGATTTCTGTAAAGGCCTTCAATAGACAAAGTTTCATGTAGCAGAACTACTCACTGGAACGTTATACACTTTTCAGTCTCTATCGACCCCGAAAGTAATCATGTTTGCTGTTTCCAATTACAACACTATACCAGAACATTCCCGGTCCATTCCCAGCGAGACGGGAGACGAGCACACAAATTCAATTTGAAAACGTCAAATTATCGATTGTCGCAGCGTTGCCGACTGCACTGCCAACTGTTACCTTATGTCGGTGCTTTATTAAATCATTTCAGTTAAATTAAAATACAGCTTCCCTTCCGGATTGCTCCCTGCGCGTTGCGTGACTTCATCCGCCCAGTGGGACAGTTTTTACAACGCCCACTGTTGGCAGGTTGGGTGAACGCAAACAATCACCCTGTCTCCCCCGGAGTCTGCAATGGGCGCATTTCGTCACATTCAGCTAATCGCCGTAATGTCCTGGCCCATCCTCCAACGTTGAGCATCCACCAGGGAGCGCTAAAATGAGAATCACTCATGGAGACGAGTTTTGCGTGACGTGAACAATGGCAACAGCAGTAGCAGCGGCAGCAGTGACACAATGTACGGAGGCACCAGGGGTGTAATCGACGACAGAGAGCCCCGTCGAATGCCTCACTTGAATATGTATGTACACACATTAAGCCACTTGAATCCACGCACCGCAATCCGGCAAATGCTCTCGGGTGCTCTCCATCCCTCCGGCCAACACACTACCCGGCTCGAGTGGTGCGAAAGATAGCTTCTTCGCACATTTGCATTGCACGGATGGGTGACAGCAACACGCCCGGCTCATTTTATGTCCCCGGTCGGCTGTGGAAAAGTCAACCGATAAAAACCCGGCCGGCCGAGGGGTGTTCGAGGGCCGGGAACCGTTTCCATTATCAAGCCACTGTTGATGCTGCCGATGTTGATGACAATGATGATTGGAGATACATGGGCAGAGTGTAGAATCCCGTCGGCCGGGACACTGGAACCTGCGATGGCACCGGTATGATTTTAATGGATGTAATTTCGTCTGTTGGATTGGAGGCATCCAAAAACACTACGCTCCCCGGTGTTGGCTACTCCAACACCGGAGTTCTCATCCTCAGGATGGCAGCTTTGGATCGAAGAGCTGTCTGCTCGCAAACCGCTCGGGTACAACATGGGAATTTAAAACCGGCACACAGCATGGGCCAAAATCCACCGTGAGAAGGGGTGTGTCCCGGTGTCGCTTATTCCACAGAGAGACTGGTACTGACTTCGGCGAGAACCGAGCACGAGCGCGGAGATGGGAGATGGGACGATTCATGCAATCAAATTTGTAAATTGAAAAATAACAACATTTTGATTTAGCCAAAATCTAATCGACTTCTGTGTGCACAGCAGCAGGTGCCGGCGGGCATACCGAGTAACTCGTGGTGCGCGTTGTGCGCGTTGACCATGCAGCCCATGGTCCTGAGCGTGAAAGACTATTTCTGCTCACCATCACTGTCCGTTGTGATCTTGCTTTCAGAGGTGGGACTTCCCATAGGTACTGGTGTGTATTGTAATTTTGCTGAGTTCTTAGAACGAACCGTTTATTCAGCAGAACACTAATCTCCGTTAAAGTTGTAGGATATCTGTAAATGCCTTCAATAGACAAAGTTTCATGTAGCAGAACTACTCACTGGAACGTTATACACTTTTCAGTCTCTATCGACCCCGAAAGTAATCATGTTTGCTGTTTCCAATTACAACACTAAACCAGATCATTCCCGGCCCATTCCCAGCGAGACGGGAGACGAGCACACAAATTCAATTTGAAAACGTCAAATTATCGATTGTCGCAGCGTTGCCGACTGCACTGCCAACTGTTACCTTATGTCGGTGCTTTATTAAATCATTTCAGTTAAATTAAAATACAGCTTCCCTTCCGGATTGCTCCCTGCGCGTTGCGTGACTTCATCCGCCCAGTGGGACAGTTTTTACAACGCCCACTGTTGGCAGGTTGGGTGAACGCAAACAATCACCCTGTCTCCCCCGGAGTCTGCAATGGGCGCATTTCGTCACATTCAGCTAATCGCCGTAATGTCCTGGCCCATCCTCCAACGTTGAGCATCCACCAGGGAGCGCTAAAATGAGAATCACTCATGGAGACGAGTTTTGCGTGACGTGAACAATGGCAACAGCAGTAGCAGAAAATCAATACTTGTTTGGCGAGAAATTAAAAGGAAACAGGGACAGGTAGAAAGCTATACTTAGCAGATTCGGAAATTAGAATATAGTAGTTATTCTGATTTTTACATGAAGCTTTCAGCTGGATACGAATGCGTATTTGGAAAAGAACACAGAAAAGCTGTTTGTACTCTCTTTTAAATCTTAAAAACGAATCTAACATTCCAGATTAGTTCGAGACAATACGCGATATATACTATCACAAACGCGTAGTGATACACTAGTATTCCTTTGCTTTGCAGTCCTGTCTAAATGGATCTTTTGTTTCCTCCTCTCTTTCTCTCTCCGTACAACACACAGCCTCCATCTTCCCGTCGGCCGCCTCGTGGGGCAACTGGGGCAGCCCGGCGACGAACCTCTACCCATCGCACACGATGAGCCACGTGACGCCGTCGCACGTCGCGCCCCATCTCGGCTCGTATCCGCACTACGCATGACCAACACCGACGACCACCTCCTCCAGCCACCATCACCACCACCACGCGCAGGTCGACAACTTCGATCTGTACAAGAAGCTGACGCCGTACG
>KZ067407.1:483725-495140 GCA_002091845.1 Anopheles cracens | reverse complement strand
CGGGACGTACGAACAGCTTCCGGTAGGCACCGGCCAGGGAGAGGCTTTTCGATTTCAACTGCAGCTTCTCCGACGACAGGGACTCCTCGGCGAGGGCTTCCTCGTACCAGCGGGCACAGTCGTTCGACGGGTAGGTAATGTCGTGCCCAGGCAGGGGCAGCACCAGGTCGAACATGGTATAGCGATCCGAGGCGATGTCTTCGGCTGTGAGCGCACGGACGAGGTTCTTGAAATAGGACGCATCAGCGTTGGCGGTCTCTTCTTCGTCCTTGGGAGCGTCAGCTTCTTCAGCGTCATCTTCCTGTTCGACGGCAAGCGATTCGAGTGCATTCAAGTCACCCTCTTCCCCGCCATCGAACGCTTCCGCCCGGGCAATGGCCGTCGTATCCTGCCTGTCTGCGTACACCAAATCGCCCTCCACCGGTTGGAAGCCATACTTTCTTATCCGCTCCGAAGCGACCCGGTTCCAGATGAGGCTCTGGTAAGCGTGCAGGTACAGCAACCGAACGTTACGCGGCAGATGGCCGATTGCACCGTAGTAATCCTTCCCGCCGTGGTTCGCCAGCCAGTGGAGCAGCTGCGCCTCGACGGATTTGTTCGAGGGACGGAGTTTTTTTAGCGTTTCCGACGCATTGTGGGTACTTGCCCACACCGAACGCATCTCGATCATGTACGGTGGTTCGTCCTCACGAGGCTGCAGGATCAAATCACACGCCTCGAACCAATTTCCCTTCAGCATCTCGATGCCGATCTTGTACGTGGGGACGGTCGCACAGTTGCCGAACCGTTGCAGCCCGTAGTAGTTAATGAATCCCTTCTCGCGGAACGCTTCCATGCATTGGTTGATCGTGCCGTCGTCGGCCGTCACCTGGCGGAGCGCGATACGGAACCGATTGCCCTGCAACTGGCCCAACTTCAGTGTGGTCGGTTTGAAGGTGAAGTTACCGACCTGAACGTTCGGCAGCGACCTGGCCGCAGCGGCAATCTTGGCCGGTTCGCGCGTCTTGATGCACATCCATTGCGTTGTTTTCGCTCGGCGATCTTTCGTGCCGGCGTACGTAAGCACCGACGGCGCACAGTACAGCTTCTGCGCGAGCTGCAGCGTCGCCTGGATGGTGTCGAGATTTTCTTTGTACAGCAAGAAGTACGTGTACGGATGTGGCCACTGCCATTTCTCGCGTCGATCGCGTACCGTGCCCTTGCTGTACTTGGTGAACCGTATCCACTTCCGGTCACCCTCACTGACGGTCGAACCGACGACCGCAGCACCAAAGAGGGCCTTCACTCTGGTGTGGATCGCCGTGCGATCCTGCTTCGACATCTCGGTCACATCGATGCTCAAGGACGGTTCCCCAACACCGTCCACTATTTCCTGAACTCGCTTCAAGTTCTCTTCCTTAATTAGGCGAATCAGTTCCTCGTTCGGGTCAATGGGAGCGCCGCTTTCACCTGCCGCGTCCGATGAACCGGCATCCGCTAGCGGCGGTGTCGGAAGCGAAGTATCCGTCAGAGTCGCTTCCTCGCCGTCGTCGGCACTGATTTCGTTTACGTGGAAATCGGAAAACCTGCCACGGGGAAAAGTACATGATGAAATCGGACCCTGTTACGAGCCCGCGGCCTGTTCAACAAACCTGGACTTGAGAACACCCTGGAAACCGTCCACCGTGGACACGTATTCCGTGCAGAAGATATCCTTTTCCACAATGTACGATGTGCGCACGGTGCTGGCGCTGCGGGGAGCATTGTTCCTCCCCCTCGAACCGTGGTTGTTGAACGATCCGCCCCGGTGTTTGTTTTGATTAAACCGTCCTCGTTTCATGGTGTAATTTTCACAAAATAACTATCTTTCCGTCGCGGACCTACAACTGTTTATTTACAACTACCGGCGTTACTAGAAAACGTGCGTTTGTTTTGATTTAAGATCGTACAGTGAAGGCTGGATGATCCAGGTGTCAGATGTGACAGGTCGTTTTGACAGTGTTTTGTTGTTGTTGTTGATGTTTTCGTTCTTCTTGTTTTTCAGAAACAACAAAAAAGTCGCTGAGAGTGGTCGTGTGCGTGCTGCTGCTGTGTTCAAGATTTTTAAAAAGATCGTACTTTGTGTTGTACGAGCGGACACATTTTTCCGCTCGTATCATTTTACCGGCATTGTGACACAGAGGGAAATCAACCTCCGACCTGCAGCGGAAAAGCGTTCGAAAAGTGTTCAGGTGAAAACAAATTTTGAAGTGTAATTTAAAAAGCAAAAAGTAACCGGCAATCCATATGAGTGTTACTATTTTGCATCAGTAAATAAAACTAATCGGTGATCACTACTACACGTGATCCTCTGAGAAAGTGCCTGCGGATCGTGGCAGAAGGATTAAGACGTCTCTTCATTTGTAATGCATTAAACAAAAACCGCCGAACGCGCAACGGAGCGTAAACAAAAGCACCTGAACGTCTGAATTGTTTGTTGAGCATCTTCTGCGTATGCGTATGCGTATGTGTGAGGAAAACAAAAGTACGAATAATCGAATGTGAAAAAGAAACGGCCGAGAATACACACCAGAGAAGCAATAAAACGAGACCCGTAGTGAAACGATAGTTTGGAGAAGAAGAAAAAGGTACAAGACGCACCAGGAAACGCGATCAAAAACTCGTTTTTCATCGCTCGTAGTGTGTGTGCGTGTGCGTGCGTGTGTTTGATTTTACTCCATCCTTTTAACGATCGACGCCGGGCGGGCGAGAAAAGGACGGAGCGCGCGATCTCGCGTTTCCAAACAACAACATCCAGCGCTCACGTGCGAGAGCGAGATGATGGGCGCGGGCGTGAGATGAGCGTGAGCGAACCGCTGTCGTGAGCTTGGACGCGCGATCGTCCAACGTTCGATTCCGCGGGGTTTTGTTGCTTTCGTTCGCTAAATTGCAAGTGCGCGCGCGTGATAAGTGCCCGTATTCGACCACGGGCGCAGTCCCATATATCGCGCCAATAAAGCAGAAACAAAACACGATAAAAGTGCCTGGCGAAGTGCTGCAGTGCACAAAACGCAAGCAGAGAAAACGTACAAAATCACCCACAAAAAATACAAAATAAAAAGTGCAACGCGACTGGAAAGCCGTATTTAGGTACGACTTATTTACACGCTTACATATTTTTATCCTCCAGTGGGATGTTCCGCTCAATATTCCATTCTTTAATCCACGAAGATTCATACGATTTCTGCAGGGTTCCAGCACTATCAACGATTCGATTTTTTGAAGATTTAAAAACCTGTCAAGATTAAGAATTCATACATGTATTCATACAACATTGGAAGCAACATGTTGTTGGAACAATGCATGTTCCACATTTGTTTTATTTTCATGCATTAATTCTCAATGTTGTTGCCTCCATCGCACTCCAGTTCTCAGTTCTCAGTACAGAAGAGATAACTCTATGCAACATACAAGAACGTACAAAAATATATGACATTAGGTGGGTTCACACGAGTCGAACTTTTGATGACGAACTTCACGCACACTATTACTGGATAACCTTTTCTACTTGAAACAGATTCGGCGGACATTGCTCGACTCACTAATACATTGACAAAAAAAGTTCGCAGATCGTACAACCCACCTATTGAGATCGACAATACTGCCTAGGGCTCTGGACATGACCTTTTCATTCCAGTGATAGGATCATTGGATCCGAATTCAGCAGATTTAGCGTTTTTACTCGGTCTCATAATACTGCCGCGAACATTAAATCTAACTTTTTCCAAGGATTTACGTGGTGACAATGAATCCACAAGCTAGGCTTAGTTGAGAATAGGCGCTATGTCGTGATTCTTACGTGTTGCAGCAATTGCGGTCGGAATATAAGCCACCTAGCACAGTAAGAAAGATAGATAGGCTCTCAAAGATCTTCGAAACCCGTAAGTTTAATG
Source organism: Anopheles cracens (assembly GCA_002091845.1). NCBI lineage: Eukaryota > Metazoa > Arthropoda > Insecta > Diptera > Culicidae > Anopheles > Anopheles cracens. The sequence goes on along the minus strand of KZ067407.1, from coordinate 491,229 downwards.
GAACTTATAATATTAATGGATCTTCAAACTCGAGATTCAGACTCATTCATTAATTCGCACAACACTAGCCTCCAGATCTAGCTTTGCAACAGATCACAAAGCTGTCATTGGCTGCAGTTCCACAAATCACGTTCAATTCATTCCACTGAGGGCGCTGAGTAATCCTTGCAGCGCAATTAAACAACCCCCCCTTTGCAATTTAACATTCCCAGCCATTCCGAGCGGTGTTAAATAATTCCTTGGAAAAAATCACTGCTCACCGCCATCAACCGCCTAGCTTGAGTCATATCCCGTGCGTGCGTGCGTGCGTGATCGAGATGTGCAATTGTGTTTCCCTGCACCGGGCACCGAACGAGTGGAATCTCAATCGGGCCCGCTAGATCAAGGTCAATTGATCAGCAATAAACAATTCCAATGGCCGCGCCATCTTGGAATCGGCGACGGGGACTTCCTACACCTGACACCGTCCGATCGACATTCCGACGACGATTCCGGCCGGTCATCTCGTCGTTTAATTACGTTCATCTCGTACTCCTCGTGCCGGGGCTGGGAGATATACGGGGACGAGCGTGTGTTTCTATTTTACTCGCCATCACAACCGGTTCTCGGTGTAGGCAATCAAACATCAGGCAGGCAAGCAGCAGGGGCACGGTAGTAGCAACACGGTTCGATTTGTTGCGATAAAATCGATCGAGCGATTGATGTTTGTTTTCCTGGGGCACAAAGGGAACGAGGGTTTTGGAGAAGAGTTGAGCAGGCCCTCCCTACTAAGTGTTCTTTGAGCCATAAAACATTTTTAAATGCCAGCTAGTCATTACTTTCATCAACTTTGTTTTGAGTTTTCAGTACTTTTTATTTCAATATATTTTATGTAAAAGTAAAAAGTCGTAAATTTTTGATTGTGAGCGAACTTCTATGATTTTTGTATAAAAAGGCATCCGCTAACTTTAAACGGTTAGGAGATCTCCGTAAGCTTCTTCTAAGCCTATCTTGTGTGTTTTGAGTTTTGAGTGAGTTTTTTTTGTGTATTCCCTCATCAAAATTTGTTTGAAATTGAAGTCTCGGTACATATGGCCTTAACTGCCGGTCTCTAATTTCGTGACTCTATATTATGGATTACCTGATGATGGCCCAGGAAGCTGGATTCCCCAGATCAAACTAAGCATAGCCACTCAAACGAAGAAGAAGAAGAAGAAGAAGAATAAATTGAAGTCTGAAGATTTAATGGTATGGGCTCCATCAAAAATTACTATTCCGTCAAATTTTGCGATCATATGTAACATTTTACTGACAATTGGCTGTTGAACTTCCTTGAGAGTATTTCAAAGGCAAAGTTCAAAGTCAAACCCCAAACTGCGACTTAGAAGTTGATGTAGTTTAGACAGTTTCTATGAAAATCTCAAATGTCGTAAAACATTTTTAAATACCAGCTAGTCATTACTTTCACCAACTTTGTTTTGAGTTTTCAGTACTTTTTATTTCAATATATTTTATTTAAAAGTAAAAAGTCGTAAATTTTTAATTGTGAGCGAACTTCTATGATTTTTGTATAAAACGGCATCCGCTAACTTTAATCCGCTTTAGTTGATCTCCGTAAGCTTCTTCTAAGCCTATCTTGTGTGTTTTGAGTTTTGAGTGAGTTTTTTTTGTGTATTCCCTCATCAAAATTTGTTTGAAATTGAAGTCTCGGTACATATGGCCTTAGCTGCCGGTCTCTAAATTCGTGGTTCTATATTATGGATTACCTGGTGAAGACCCAGGAAGCTGGATTCCCCAGATCAAACTAAGCATAGCCACTCAAACGAAGAAGAAGAAGAATAAGAGGAATAAATTGAAGTCTGAAGATTTAATGGTATGAGCTCCATCAAAAATTACTATAACGTCAAGTTTTGCGATCATATGTAACATTTTACTGACAATTGGCTGTTGAACTTCCTTGAGAGTATTTCAAAGGCAAAGTTCAAAGTCAAACCCCAAACTGCGACTTAGAAGTTGATGTAGTTTAGACAGTTTCTATGAAAATCTCAAATCTCAACAACGATTCAAACCAATTTCCTGCACAACTTTGCATAGATTAAACATATCCACCAGTATTTGTTGCAGGCAACCATTCTGGCACCATCATTATACGTGAAATTGCTTCATTTTCTACCGCACCAGCAACAACGCCGCGAATTTCCGTTTTCATTGCTTAATTTGTTGCTCCGGGGGGGAAAAGGTAGACGGGGCGATTTTTGCACCATTTAAACATTCACCCCGTAGAAAAAAAAAAGGCCATGGATTAGCGCGTCTTCCGTTCCGCGAGCAGCAAGGGCGAAATAATCAGAGCCCCGAGTGCGTCGTCGCCGCGTGTTATATCCATACACCTCTCGGGCCGGCGTTTGCGTGTCCGGAGATCTCCGGCGGCAATCTCTCTCTCGCGTAGACACGGCGATGCGATTTTGTTTGCGTTTTTTTCGCTGTTGCACCGCCGTTCAGCGTCTGCCCCGATGCCAAATTAACGTGAAGAATGAATCTTTACCCTCAAGGGACCAACTTTGTTTTGAGTTTTCAGTACTTTTTATTTCAATATATTTTATTTAAAAGTAAAAAGTCGTAAATTTTTAATTGTGAGCGAACTTCTATGATTTTTGTATAAAACGGCATCCGCTAACTTTAATCCGCTTTAGTTGATCTCCGTAAGCTTCTTCTAAGCCTATCTTGTGTGTTTTGAGTTTTGAGTGAGTTTTTTTTGTGTATTCCCTCATCAAAATTTGTTTGAAATTGAAGTCTCGGTACATATGGCCTTAGCTGCCGGTCTCTAAATTCGTGGTTCTATATTATGGATTACCTGGTGAAGACCCAGGAAGCTGGATTCCCCAGATCAAACTAAGCATAGCCACTCAAACGAAGAAGAAGAAGAATAAGAGGAATAAATTGAAGTCTGAAGATTTAATGGTATGAGCTCCATCAAAAATTACTATAACGTCAAGTTTTGCGATCATATGTAACATTTTACTGACAATTGGCTGTTGAACTTCCTTGAGAGTATTTTAAAGGCAAAGTTCAAAGTCAAACCCCAAACTGCGACTTAGAAGTTGATGTAGTTTAGACAGTTTCTATGAAAATCTCAAATCTCAACAACGATTCAAACCAATTTCCTGCACAACTTTGCATAGATTAAACATATCCACCAGTATTTGTTGCAGGCAACCATTCTGGCACCATCATTATACGTGAAATTGCTTCATTTTCTACCGCACCAGCAACAACGCCGCGAATTTCCGTTTTCATTGCTTAATTTGTTGCTCCGGGGGGGAAAAGGTAGACGGGGCGATTTTTGCACCATTTAAACATTCACCCCGTAGAAAAAAAAAAGGCCATGGATTAGCGCGTCTTCCGTTCCGCGAGCAGCAAGGGCGAAATAATCAGAGCCCCGAGTGCGTCGTCGCCGCGTGTTATATCCATACACCTCTCGGGCCGGCGTTTGCGTGTCCGGAGATCTCCGGCGGCAATCTCTCTCTCGCGTAGACACGGCGATGCGATTTTGTTTGCGTTTTTTTCGCTGTTGCACCGCCGTTCAGCGTCTGCCCCGATGCCAAATTAACGTGAAGAATGAATCTTTACCCTCAAGGGACGGGAGTCTGTCTTTTCCGGCGTGGAAACCGGAGTGGAGGGACGAGCTGGGTTGGTCTGGCGAAACCGTCTGGTGGGAAGTATTTTTATCTCACGCGCGCGAGCGTGCGCCCGCGCGCCAGGACGTTGTTCCTTTCTGAATGATTCGAATGGATGTGGGGTGAGAAGAAAGGCGGCGAGGTCCGGAGGAAATCATTTTCACATCGTACGTGCGCGCGGGGTATGTCTTGAAGTCTTGAAGAGCCGGTGGACTTTCCACCGACGTTGGGGTAGAAAATAAAACCAAAAAAACCTCCCAACGACATCGCGATGTCGATCTGTCTGATCGCGCGCGCACCTCGCTGTGTCGCACTGCCGTAATGTGAAATGGCATCGTCGATTAAGCCGAGCGGCTTGATCGTGATCGTGCCGTATGCGTTCTGCGAGCTGCATTCGATTAAATGTTTCGCCGCAAGATCGAGAAAGACGAGTCGTAGGGAGAGAGAGAGAAAAAACGAAATAAGAAAACACACCTCTCTCTATCTCCTCAAAGGGTACAAGCAGTTATCCTCGATCTCCCATCCGTACCGGTCCACATACGTCTGAAATAAATGGCATGCCTGGCGCTTAAATGTGGCATTAGTGATGCGCAACACCTCCGGGTACGTACGCGAACTTGCGTAGGTGCGGCACCACGGGTTCCGCGAGTGGCGACATTTCTATCGGTTCGGGGGGATCGTCCGGGAGATTGCCGACTGCACCGGCCCGCGATCGAGACCAAAACCCGGCGTGCGTTGCCCCATCTCTAGCGCCTTATCTTCACCGCCCTCCGCACCAAGATCTTCGCCGCACCAAGATTCGGCCATGTTGGATGTTGGTTTTCATCCTGCCTGTTTTCACGCGCGCCCTTCTTTCACTCAACCCTAAACGGCCACCAGGTTGGCAAATGATATGTTTAATGGCATAGAAAATCCCCGTTAGAGTCACGCCTTGCTCTGCGTGAACGTAAACAATGCCGCGGAGAAAGAACGGCCGCGCGCAAGAAACGATCCTGGCGCAGATATACGCTGCCGGCCAGCGGAGGCACCGAACAACACTTGTGGGCAGCGCCCCACTTGTGTGGTGTACGTGCGCAGAGGTTTTAATCGCAACGAAGAGGCACACAAACATACAGAAGGATCTCAGGGGTCCACGAGGGTGGACTTGGCGGGCTGGCGATGTCGTTGTACGCGCCTTTTGAAAGCCGTCCAACAAGAACGGTCCGGATTCTGGAGAGCGTGTGTGTACGCGCGCACGATGCGAAGCCTCGCGGTCGCGAAGTTGTGTGAAGTCAGAGCAACTCCATATGGCGTTCCGTGTCTGGAGAGAGCCTTCCGCGAGGCCCGCACAAAGCTTTTGCTGCTGCTTCTGCTTCTTGCCGCCGTGATTCGAGTCGGCCGTTCCCGGGAACGGGTTGTGCGCACGTTCGAATCGAAGTTTCGCCCGGGACATTTAGCGTGTGTGACATGCTGCTAAACCGGTTGGAGCCCACCGTCACTGTTCCCCTGTTGATTACGTACGCTTCGTACCGATCGTCCCGGGTACGGCCTATCCCTACAGCTCGCTCGTCGTGCGGCTAGAGCGAAGACGCTCCAAGCTAGAAGACCTGGAGACTCTTCGTGCGGCCGCCATCTTGCCTTCGTCCCGAGGCTGGAGCGTCCAAACAAAAGCTTGGGCTCACCTCAAGTTTTACTGGAAGCTAATCAAGATGGATGGTACAGATTTGTCTGGTACGATCTTCTTGGTGCCCCCCAATGTCAGCTGTCGAATAGTTGGAGGCGTGTGCTGGTCGTAACATGCCGCACACAAAACACACTTCCGCGGCCGGTGACGTCGGGCGGTCCTAATCGACTTTGATAGTTTCATTTCTTTCCTCCTTTCGAACACGCCACGCCAACGTCAAGAGCGCTGGCTTAGCTTAGCATAGCCGGGAATCAAGATCTGAGTCGTGGATAAGAACGTCGCAACATTTTCGTAGGCGCGGTTGGCCTGTGCGCCTTTTAAAAGTGAGGAGCCCGAAACCGAAGCCGTCCAACAAGAACGGTCCGGATTCTGGAGAGCGTGTGTGTACGCGCGCACGATGCGAAGCCTCGCGGTCGCGAAGTTGTGTGAAGTCAGAGCAACTCCATATGGCGTTCCGTGTCTGGAGAGAGCCTTCCGCGAGGCCCGCACAAAGCTTTGGCTGCTGCTTCTGCTTCTTGCCGCCGTGATTTGAGTCGGCCGTTCCCGGGAACGGGTTGTGCGCACGTTCGAATCGAAGTTTCGCCCGGGACATTTAGCGTGTGTGACATGCTGCTAAACCGGTTGGAGCCCACCGTCACTGTTCCCCTGTTGATTACGTACGCTTCGTACCGATCGTCCCGGGTACGGCCTATCCCTACAGCTCGCTCGTCGTGCGGCTAGAGCGAAGACGCTCCAAGCTAGAAGACCTGGAGACTCTTCGTGCGGCCGCCATCTTGCCTTCGTCCCGAGGCTGGAGCGTCCAAACAAAAGCTTGGGCTCACCTCAAGTTTTACTGGAAGCTAATCAAGATGGATGGTACAGATTTGTCTGGTACGATCTTCTTGGTGCCCCCCAATGTCAGCTGTCGAATAGTTGGAGGCGTGTGCTGGTCGTAACATGCCGCACACAAAACACACTTCCGCGGCCGGTGACGTCGGGCGGTCCTAATCGACTTTGATAGTTTCATTTCTTTCCTCCTTTCGAACACGCCACGCCAACGTCAAGAGCGCTGGCTTAGCTTAGCATAGCCGGGAATCAAGATCTGAGTCGTGGATAAGAACGTCGCAACATTTTCGTAGGCGCGGTTGGCCTGTGCGCCTTTTAAAAGTGAGGAGCCCGAAACCGAAGTAAAACTACGCTACCGAGAGCTATCAATTGGGCTATGTCAACAGTGTTTGGGGGGAAAAGTAGAAAACTCGAAGCTACACAAGAACACAAGAGTCGTGCGGAGGCACGCTCGAAGTGGCTAGAACTGAGCTTCTCCTTCTCTTCCATTTCGTTCCCGTTCCTCGCGTGTGCCTTTAAGCCCATGGGCTCCGCACGTTCCGGCTCGCTACCTTTCGTCTTCTTCGTTAGCAATTATCTGCTGCATTAAATCAGAGACGAACACGATGATTATAGAAATAAAAAACGATATAAATTATTGTGAAGGCGAAGGGTAAAGACGAGAGTGCGAGAGACGAGTACGTCCATCGAACCGAGCGATTCTGGAGCACACTGGCGACTGATTGAGGTTAGGATCGCCGAGATGGACAGCTTGGAGGACAACCCAACGGGAGGAATATGTCTTACTCTCGTTCGTCGACCGGCGCGATCTTGTCTCCCGGCGTGTCCCATTTAAATACAAACATTGAACCGCGCGTCCAGCGTCGTTACCCTGGTTACGGGTCGTCGTCGTGGTGGTTCCTGTAAAATCTGGACCTTCAAATCCGCGGTCCGTTCTGCTGTCCCTAACGTCTGGCTCTGGTTGTCCAGATCCAAACGGTAGGCCGGCCTGACGGGAAAACGTCAATAGACGCTTCGCCACCCGTACAAGGCACCGCTCCTTACGTCCATTATTGACAATTTATAGTGATGAGTTGGACGCGGCGCGCACAGAGCCCTCTATGCCCGATGGCCCGATGGATTTCCATGATAATTTATTCGCCTAGAGAACGGGATGCCAGTGAGCATGGGGGAGAACATGGCCTGCCTGCCTCCAGTGAAACAATGGAACCGGGCTGGCGTCGTCGTAGTCGTCGGGAAAGGGTTGTACCCTTTTGCGCGATACAAGATGGAAGCATAATGGAGTCGGCTACCGCGGGACAGCACGGGTGCTTTTGAAGACGGCACAAACGATGTGTATAGCCGCCGCACACGCGCACAAATG
>KZ067407.1:473263-483715 GCA_002091845.1 Anopheles cracens | reverse complement strand
TTGTTTAACCCCGAGTGGGGAAGCTGCTTTTGCGCTCCCTCAGCTCGAGCGGGAGCTTGATTTGAAATTTATATTAAGCTCACGGGGGAACCCCCATCGCTTGTTGATAAAACACAATTTTCTCCTGCCAGCGCTGCAGTGGCTGACTTTGAAGTCAGGCTGATAACATTGTTTCGAAATTCGCAGCTCGAAATGTCACCGGGGGCTGGATTAACCTGTTCTGATTGGTAGCTGGTGGCTTTTTGCTGTATCCTCTGTAAGGCTACCTGTTGCGCGCAAACCCCTGGACCTGTTGGCCAGGGCGTCTAGCGTGCCTTGAAATCGATCCCACACCTTCCCCACTCCGGGTTCCCGGTTCGAAGGACATCCAGTTCTCGATCCAGTGAGGCGTCGTGTTCTTGCAGGCGCGTCGAAATCGCTCACCTCACTCCGCTCTGTTCGTTCTAGACGGCGAGAGGGGCAAAGCGAAGAAAAAAAAAACGGCACAACAGTAGATCGGAATGAAAAATGAACCATTTACCGTCGTTTACACAAACTGACATGGACAAACTGACAAAACATACATGACAAGCCTGGCGGCGTACGGCCCGGTATTGGTCGAACACGCGCGCGTACGAATCACGACCTGACTATCCCGCATTTCTCGTGTGCGTGTGCTTGTGCTGCTGTCACGCCCAGGTTGAGAACGGGTGTTCGGACCTCAATTAACGCTGCCTGGCTTGTGTGACTGCAAGGGATCCTTTCGAATTCGGTCCGGGAACGGTCTGATCCAGGGGACGGGAGAGTCTGGAAACTTTTTCAAACAAACAATGTTGGAAACATACATATACTAGATACTAAAACGAAAGTTAAAGTGGTGGATCTTACCCAGCAGTTACAACAGCATTTTACAAACAAATAATCAGCTCTATTCCAAAGATATCACTACCAAACTTATTGGATATAACTAGAACTTCATTATGAATCTGGTTTAACAGTCGCATTAGAATAGTCCTTCTGTGGTAAGTATCTCTAGGATCAAGGACCAAGCAACTCTGCCAAATGTCTATCTTGGATATCTTGGAAGGCAAGTTCTTCGATAGTTAAGGTGTCTTTTGCCTCTTGTCGACCCCTGATTTAATCAACCGGCCGATTAGGCTGCTCACGTTTCAATCAAATCCTTCCTGCTAACCAGATGACGCCTGGAAGCCTGGTGAGACGTGATCGATGTGTATGTGAAACTTGCCGAGTCTCTTCCCCTGAGAGGAGATCCAGAAGGCACTTCTTCACTATGTGACCCCCAGGTCTTCTACGCTACGCCATCTACCTGTTGCATCTAACCTCGAGGGATAACGAGACCAAAAAGAACAGAGCCAGGTGTAAATAAACTGTGTGTGAGCCTTCCTAATGCTCTTTCATGTGTCTGTGTGTGTGTCTAAAGGTTCTTTCGGATGAAGCTTTTTTTTCTCACAGCAAACCGAGAATACACCAACACAATTCAACATCATTTTTCAGTTTTTTGTGCGTTGTTCACCGTGTGTTTGTGTGTGTGTTGCTACACTTGGCACAATAAAACACTGCACGCATCCGTGCGTGGCATTTCGAACGACCTCACGTTCTGCTGGATCGTGGTGTTAGGGGTCGGGAGTTTTTCTTTTTGTCCGTGTGTTGCTCTCCCTCTATTTCTCCCTTGTCGTTGTTTACCCCGGGACGGTAGGGAAAAGGTACAGTTTCGTTTGTGCAACACAACGTCCGCCGTCCTCGTCTGCCGGCCTGTGGGATGCGCATTTTCTCGGACGGGTTTTGGGATGCACTCTCCCGGTCGAGCGTTTCCAACCGGAAGCGTGAGATAAGCTGCGATGTTTTGTTGGTTTTCCGATGGCATAAATCGTGCCTCTCTCACGGGGGTGAGGAGCAGATGCTGGAACCGGCACCGGGGAAGGTCAACCCCGGTATGATGACGCTTGAACAAACCACGTGTGCCCGGTTGCGGACGGCGCGGCGTGACGTACGTACGTGAGGTGAAATTGAGTTTCCGAAGTTCGTGCAACAGCGCGGGTTCCATTTCCGGAATTTCCGCGTCGTGCGGTGAGAGAAAGAAAACTAATATTAGGTGATTTTGGTGTTTTTTTTCGCGTGGAATAACATGATTTTCACTCTAAACCTCCAAACCAAGGAAAACAAAACTACACGCCACTCCGAAACACAATCGTTGTCCATTGTTTGTGCTTGAACTCCACGCGTCCAAAGGGTGTTGTTGGTTTGTTGGTTGTCCAGTGCATCGGGCCGTTGTTCACGATCGTTTTAGAGCGATCGTGCTAATGGAAACAGAACCAGAACCGGCGTTGGAGAGCATTGTGTAATACTTGTTTTACTTTTCGTTCCGTCACTTCACTTCGAGCGAAGGGCGAGCGTGTTATTATGTAAAAACGTTTCTCCAAAAACAAACGCCCCACCGGCGCAGCTTCTTCTTCTGCGCGGCTGTGTATGTGCGCAATCCAACATGGATGCCGGTGCATTTGCAGTCGCCATGCTGCACACGCTAATGTTTACACGGTTTGTAGCGAATGCGCGGCCCCGGTCTGGGATGTTTACACACTCGAACGTGGCTCGAACGGCGGCGAGTTTTCTCGTACCGACCGTGTGTTGTATCCGTTCCGTCCGGAAAATGCAAATGCGCGTGCGGTGGGCGTGTGTGCGCGGTTCTGGTGGAAAATGAGGACGGAGTAGCTGGCGGGACAAACCGGACGGTGCGAAATGTGCTGTCCCAGGTTTACTGTACTTGAATGGGGGTGTCCTGGATTTGTGTGAGAAGCTTGTTTAACTTTCCAAAACGAGTTTAATGTCTTTATGACCGTCTTGAGTTTGTTGCCTTGTTGGTTATATAATATGGATGAAATGCTTCTAACGTTGTCTTTTAAATTTTGATACAAAAAGCAGAAAAAGCAACATGATTTAAGATTTAACTTGGAGTTGAATAAGTTATAGAACCAGAAGCTTAACAAAAATAATTAATTTTGTTCATATAAATGAAACAAAATGATAGGATATTGGAAAGATAACATTGAAAATGAGATAATGAAAAAAAAAAACAATTAAATGAAGTAATAAACTAGATAACGAACACATAAAAACAGCAAACAAGTTGCACAATGATATACAAAAAATAGATACAGAAACAAAGATGTAAGAAATGATAAAACAAGAAAGATAAAGCAAGATCTGTCTGATGCCGCGAAACAAAGAAGAAAACGGAACCAAGAACAGCGCCGCTAAAATCCTCCATAAATAGGCATGATAACGGATAAATATGGATGGCAATAAAACGACACAAAACGGAACGGGACTGTGCACAACTCGTTTCTCGTCTCGTCCCGTCTCGTCCCGTTGGTTCGGTGGTCGTGGTGTGGTTGACCATGTAAGATGAATGCACGTTCGCCACACGCGCACTGCAACAGAACTCTCGCCCCGTCCCGAGCGCAACAGGTTAGCAACATTGCGTCGGTAGGATCACGCGAGGGAGGATGGAGCTTGTTGCTTTTTTTTTCATTTCCCCCCGTACTAAAGCCAGTGGTAATTCTGGTTTTTCGGTGCTGGTGCATCGAACTTACGTCATCTCGCGGTGTTTACGCTGAAGGTGGTAAACAAAACGGGGGTTTCGCTGCGTTCGCGCGCTGGAGAGGGAAGGAGAAAAAATCACACCAAAATCGGTTTCGGTAATTTATTCGCTTCTTAAGCTCGTGTGCTTTCAAGGTTTGTTTTTTGCTCCTGTCGCTGCAGTGGCTACCTATATACGAGGGAAATTTGGGAGGTGGACGAGCGATCGGTTCTCGATGTGTTGCATGCCGATTGTTTGAGAGGTGGAACCAATTATCCCTGTGTGGCTGGTGGATAAACTGGTCGTCGGACTTTGGTGGGAATCGTTTAGGTTGCGCTGATTACATGTGCCAGTTCCACGTTCCATCGCAAATGAGATCTAAATCACATCCAGACTTGAACGTGCGAGCGAGTTGAGCACAGCTCGTACGAGAGCGACGATGCCTTCGTTCGTTACTATGATAGGCTTTTGTATAGACGACTCTCTTCCATACTACTCCGATGAGAGAGAGCTGTCACACACATTGATGGGCCAGTACGGAGCAATCAACGCACACGCTCAGTTACATTCAGTTCAATTTACTGAGCGAACGTGAATCGCCTCTGATCTGTCAAAAGAATCGTTCTTCCTAACCCTAAAACTGAAAACAAATCGTCATCTAGCATCGCACGACTGGGTTGCTCTACAATCCGTAATCTGAACAGAATATTCGAGTATCAGTAGAAAAATAAACACTCCAAACAAACAAGGAGGCAATCCGGATTGAACCTGAACCAGAAGCTAGAACGCACGGATCAAACCATGCGTTACAACTGTCAACAACGGTTCGCTTCACCGCGAACTGATTATGGGCAAGCAGCTCTTATCACTCGCCTATTCTATCAATAAATGGATTTTTTTTGCGTGGTGACATTTGCACAAGACTTTTTATTTTCAAATTAGTGACGTGACTCATGGACGCATTCGTGCGGGATACGGTTCGATGGCCCGATTCTTACTGATAAGCCGCGTACGAGCTGATTCGTGGTAGTAAAAACTTACCATCCCGTTTAATTGCGAACGTACACTTAGCGGTCGCGTTTGATGAGCGCTTAGAAACGCTCGGGTTCTATAAAAATGAAAGCTCGCCCGTTGTGGGGACCATTTTTACGGACGGGGCCTATCTTAATGTATGTCGGTGGAGTGGAAAACCATCTTAGGTGCGGTGCGGATCTGCCGGTTGATTAATTTTCCCGAGCAAACCACGAACGCGGTTTTAAAACCCCTCTGGGAGATGATCGTTCGCTTGCTAATGCATCCTGCGGTTCTACTTAAACTGTGGCGAAAGGTGGTCGTAAAGTGGAACTATACCGGTTGACTGCATAATGGACGTCCGGAGGGGCGTCACGTAGTGTGCAGGAAGAGAATCAAGATCCTCGTATCGGAAAGAAAACCAGAAAAACGATCACGATCGAGCAATATCTTCAGATCCTTCGGCAGCAGTACGAGAGCACTAAAGAACCTTAGCTCTAACGAGGACCGGCTGCAGAACCTTGCAGATATAGCGCCGGGTGTCGGGTTATCGTGTTTCGTGATCGATTTTATTTGTTTTTCGTTTCCTTAAGCTCGTCCACTTATGCCGCTCTCCCGGCCCAAGTGTCCGGTGCAGATCAGGCTTAAGAACGGACGGCTAGCAGAAGGATCACCCGTTGGAGAAGCCGTGGAGGAACGATGCCGCAGCCTATTCGCGCCGAACCGGTTCAGTGCAAACTGAATCCATTTTGCGAACCGGTTTTTTCGTTGTTGCGCCGAGTGGGCTGTCCACCAACATCACCACCATCACCGCCAGCAGACTCAGGGAGTCAAGTGGCCGGGGCTTCTACTAGTGGGCCCTGGGGCTTGATTTGCTTTTCCGCCGGTGCCGCCGTTCACTTTGTGCAAAATTTGCGCACACTGTCCTCGTTGCGAATAATCGTCGATTTATTTTCCCTTTTCCGTGCTTCACTTTCATGATGTGTGTGTGTGTGTGTGTTGTGTTGGTGCCGCACATCTCAGCTTCGATTCGGTCTCTTTTGTCCCGAAGACTCGGTTTCCATGATAAGCGAAGCGTGTAAGGAACTGAACGAACGAGCAGCAGGGCAGTGATTTTGTCGTTCCGGTTTTTTGGCCTGATGGAAGCCTGCCGTGGTAGATGTACGCTAAAATACACCTTAAACGCGTGTGTCGCGGTTCGTACTTCTCTTCGGCCATCCTTGATTCGGCTCGTTGCGCCATGCCCCCGGGGTGGGCTGTGTTTTTTTGCTGTTTGCTTAAATGTCGGTTGTCATAGTGCAAAAGGAGAGCAAGAAGACATGAAAACTCTCGAGAGCTACAGCTCATTGTAAGGGTGGCCGAAGGAGTCAATAGTAGCTGAAATTAATCAGCGAAGAAGTAATTCGTTTTGGTTCGAGTCGGGGGCTTGAAGTAAGGCTAAACCTCGAACAACATGACGCCATCGCGGAATCAAACCTGCTTTTTGCTCTGCTCGAAACCTGTAACAATCGAACAGAGGGGGTTAACAGAGTGTATAAAAAACCGAACTAAAATTAATACAAACGCATTACGGTGTTTGCTTTGTGAACGATCGTTTCTATAGCTATAGGCTAGAGCGAACAAACTTACATACAATTTAATACCATTTCAAGGTAAAATTGATTAAAAATAAACACACACACACACATCAGGGCAGCGCATGAGGCGAAAATGCGTTTAATCGTGGTGTGTACATTGTCGCTTTTTTCTTTCTTCGTTTGCTTCCATAACCTCCAATCAAAGACACAATTTGCATTTCGTCGCCTGCGGGCCAGCTCTGTGTTCCACACACGTATATGATTATCGCTGCAATTTTCGCTTCCTTTAACGAGAAGTTAATTGTGATTATCGAAGCTTTCGCGGTGCTCTATGTATGTTGCAACAGTTCTTGATGAGTCATGAAAAGTTCGCATCGATCGTATTTCATTCTCGGGCGAAGAAACGCATAATGGGTGTCGTTTTTGCGATATGAAACATTGTTTGAAGAAATTGTGATTAATAGCAGTGAATTACTATGAATCAATGTTACGTTAAAGACAATTAATGTATGGGCGGTACTAATTTGAGGTTATGTTTTCTTTATTTTCAGGTAAATCATCATTTTTCCTGGATTTACAACGTTGGGCTACGATGGAATACGACGATAACATTGCGATACGACGATAACATTGCGATTCTTCCCTGGTATTAACTGACATATCAGAATAGACTTTTTTTTCAAACATTGCGCTTTGAGCTGGCATCGCGCGATCAACCATAAAGTAGCAGGCAAACGATATCTCACAGTGCAAACTCGCCAAAAAAAGCTGTCGTTTGCATATTTTGTCATTCGCTAAGCTGTCAACAGTTGAATTAACAACCATTCAACGGTACGGTGATAGTTAGTAAGCCGCCGCTTTGATTCATAACCCGCCCGATCCTCCAACGTGTGATTTTTGCAGCTCCACGCCGTCGTAATGCACCAATTTCCTAAAGCCATTTATTGACCACGACCACGATCGTGGCGGCAGGAAATCCCAAACCACCGCACGATTCCATCGAAGTGAGGCGATTAATCACGCGCCACCGGAAGAAGTACGTGTGTGAGCAGGCGAAAAAGAATAAAAAGGCTTCACGGACACTTCGGACGTCGGAACGTAAATTGGGTACTCATTTTGCTCAAATTTTATTTGCCCATGTGATAAATAGTCGCACGGTAGGGGCTTCAGTTCCTCTCAGGCCTCTCAGTTCCTAGCCCTGTGAAGTGTCGAGCCCCGTATGCGTTAACCTTGCACTACAATCCCTTTTTCCCAGTGCCCAGAAACGGGAGGGTAAAATTAATTTCAGTACCTCTTACAGCGCTTTATTATTCCGGCAAGGTCTGCGTGAACTTCTGGCGCGAAGCTGTTGCGCAGGGCCAAAGTAAGGGGACCCAACGATCGGTCGTGATTGTTGGATCGAAAGGCGTGAAATATAAGCAGCACCCCGAGATTAGTGATCCCCGGCTGTGGCCGATCCCCCTGCTCACGCGTGCTTTGATCTACTTCTCGAGGAGCACGCGTCCGGAGTGTCAGTGTCAGTGAGTCAGTCCGGCGGAGTCTCGCAGCCGTCCAAGTACAAAAGGTCCGACGTGAAAAAATGGACCAAATCTGTCCCTGGATTGAAGTCCCTGACTTCTTGGAGGTTGGTTTACGCCTGTTTGTCACCCTTTGAGACGCGCCTGTAGAGCTCTCGTAGACCTACTAGACTTGATCTCCACAGTTGGTACGGTGCAGTGTACACAGTGTGTTCGTGCGGGCGTTCGCACCCCGTACGCCATGCAGAACGAGTTTTCGGTGCAACGGCGGTCTCTTGCTCTACCCGCACACAAACACATAACTCCCCCATAATGCCGCCTCGCGAGATATGGAGGCGGTGCAGCGAATGGAGGGCAATTTTGATTTTAAATTTATTGATCCAGATTATATTTTATTGAACACTCCTAGCAGGCAAGTACCCCGGGGATGGAGCGAGACGGAGAGAGATAGTCGCATAGTCGCTTTTGGTAGCAAACGGACTACACGAACGCACGACGGCAAGAACTGTGGCGCAGGCTCCCGGTACGAATTCGCCATTCACTTTGCCTCGCAGGCTATGAAAATTGGATCATAATGGAGTCGACAACGGACGGAGAAAAACGCGTGCAACGACGCCACGCGAGCTTACCGGCAACGGCGGAAAGCGATGGCATCGATCGATCTTTCTTCGGGAGTCTTTACGCTCCAGTTGCTGGCCGTGGCCAGGCTTTCAATCTACTTTCAGCATCATTAGGCTTTGTCCGTTGCTTCTGCTGGTGATTGTTTGCTGGTGCACGGCAGAAAAAAAACCCCGACCCACACTGTAGTGAAGATCTTCTAGTGAGATCGGTGCAACCGCCGGGCGCCTGGTGGACCTCTGGAACAAGGAAGCAGTACCGGAAAATTGGCAAAACTACGTTTCAGCTCAGCCCAAGAAGCTGGATCGAACAATAGGCGATTGAAGTTGGCATTTTCGGTATTTTTTTTCCATGTTCCTAAGCAAAAGCAAGATCAATCGTTTGCGCTTTCTAAACGCGCGTAAAACACGCGCAAAATGTGGTTAATTGTTTTTTCGCCTCTGCTCTGTGCCTGCACAATGAGACTAATAATGTACATCAGGTAGTTAATACTCCAACAGTAGCATGATGGTCTATCTCTCTCGCTTCCTTCAACCGATCCAAATTGACGCTTTAAATGGCTCACTACCCGTGCGTTAAATTAAAATCTTAATCCAAATCTACCAACCACACGATCTCCAAACGATCGCCCACTTCCTTTCGCCGCGTGTGGAGCGCGTTCGGATCCTCGCGCGCGAGTTAGTTAATGCACAAGTACGCCAACTCGTGGATCTCGTGCAGCCCAGGATGAGCGTATAAGCGGCCGGAAAATGGCCATTATTGTAGCTTTCCTTCGGGGGTTTGGCCCCGCCCGAGCGATGATCGATATTTTATGCCTCCGGACACGACGCACCCGTTGGAGGCTGGATCTCGATATATGCTCGAGATTTGGTGGTTTTCTCCACATTCGCTTTTCATAAACGGGCTTCCTCGAGTGGTCCAGGAAATGGTACATCATTCCGGCTAACTCGTTTTTTTTTCTTCTGTGGTTTCGAAGCTTCCTAGGGCTGGGTCTTTTAATCCTGCTGGAGACTTGGGATATAAATCCATTTGGTTTGGTCAGAAAACAAAAATCGAAGCTTCCTAGGGCTGGGTCTTTTAATCCTGCTGGAGACTTGGGATATAAATCCATTTGGTTTGGTCAGAAAACAAAAAAAAAATCTCAAACCCAACCACTAACTTCGGCCAATCATCTCAGACGTGGATGATGCTTTTCCGGTTCGGAGTGAAGAGTTTCCAGAGAAATGGGACAATTTTGAATGATGTCGTCGCCAACCAGGAACTGTACACACCTGACATTAATTAATGACGTAGGCTGGCCCTATCTCACATCGGTCGATCTCCAATACCCATCGAGAAAGGTTTCGGACGAGCAGCTGGGATTTTCCTGGAGGAGCGAGCCTCTTCGTATCCAGTCTAGCCACTGGGACGTACGTGTGCTGTGACGCTAGCCACTAGAGACGACAATTCCATTTAGCGTGTCTCCAGAGGACAACAACGGCAGTGGAAATTATGGATGGGATTGACCCTTGCGCGCTCCTTATGGTTCTTGGTTTGCGCTTGCCTGGCAGATAGACTTCCCCGTGAGCACAAGAGCAGCGTGAAGAAGATACAAGATGCGCGATGGCTTGCGTTGTTTTCTGTGGATTTTTGTCCCATTTTTTGAAGTGTTTCGTCTGGTGATGGTCGTGTATATGATTTACGGATGTAAATTAAAGATAACCGATCCATTTTCGGTCACCACCGTGGCCCGTAGTATTAGGATAAGGATGTACCGCGTTGGAAGATACGGAACGAGGCACAAGAAGCTTCGATTCAGTGTCACCCTAAGTTTACGACCGTATTTGAGACCTCTTAGCCGTCGTTCGGAGCCTACAGCTTCCCAAATGCGCTGCGGGCTATCGGGGTGTGCAAGAAACGAGGAAAAGAAACGAAATGAAACAAAAAGAAAGGTGTGTAGGAGGAGTGCCAAGATGGGGTGGGAAAGGATGCGGAACGGTGGGGAGGAGAAATCTACAACATGAACAAAAAAACAGGACAACGACAACCGTCCCAACGAAGAAAACCGAAACACCGCAAAGAAAGAACGTTGGAATAAAAGGCTGGAAAGGAAAAGAAACGCGTTCCTCGCGTTTGCGTCTTATGCTGGTAAGCTTCGACTCAATATCGGGCT
>KZ067407.1:439985-473253 GCA_002091845.1 Anopheles cracens | reverse complement strand
CATACTTTGGGCTTGTGTGCGTGCTACGATGAGGATTTGTATGTTTTCGCTGACCCCAGCGCATAGCGGTGCTGGCGTACGTAAACATGGTTTGTAGCGCGAAAGAAAGAGCGCGAGGCTGGCCATAAATAAATGTGTGCATGTATGTGTATGTGTGTAGGACTTGACAGGAGGGAAGCGGAAAAGAAGCGGAAGAATGACGCACCGAGGAAGAAAACAGACTTTAAAACCGGTTTGACAAGTTTCGAGTTTCGAAGCTTCCTAGGGCTGGGTCTTTTAATCCTGCTGGAGACTTGGGATATAAATCCATTTGGTTTGGTCAGAAAACAAAAACAAATCTCAAAAGGCCAATCATCTCAGACGTGGATGATGCTTTTCCGGTTCGGAGTGAAGAGTTTCCAGAGAAATGGGACAATTTTGAATGATGTCGTCGCCAACCAGGTACTGTACACACCTGACATTAATTAATGACGTAGGCTGGCCCTATCTCACGTCGGTCGATCTCCAATACCCATCGAAAAAAGTTTCGGACGAGCAGCTGGGATTTTCCTGGAGAAGCGAGCCTCTTCGTGTCCAGTCTAGCCACTGAGACGGACGTGTGCTGTGACGCTAGCCACTAGAGACGACAATTCCATTTAGCGTGTCTCCAGAGGACAACAACGGCAGTGGAAATTATGGATGGGTTTGACCCTTGCGCGCTCCTTATGGTTCTTGGTTTGCGCTTGCCTGCCAGATAGACTTTCCCGTGAGCACAAGAGCAGCGTGAAGAAGATACAAGATGCGCGATGGCTTGCGTTGTTTTCTGTGGGTTTTTGTCCCATTTTTGAAGTGTTTCGTCTGGTGATGGTCGTGTATATGATTTACGGATGTAAATTAAAGATAACCGATCCATTTTCGGTCACCACCGTGGCCTGTAGCATTAGGACAAGGATGCACCCCGTTCAGCGCTGGAAGATACGGAACGAGACACAAGAAGCTTCGATTCAGTGTCACCATAAGTTTACGACCGTATTTGAGACCTCTTAGCCGTCGTACGGAGCCTACAGCTTCCCAAATGCGCTGCGGGCTATCGGGGTGTGCAAGAAACGAGAAAAAGCTACGAAATGAAACAAAAAGAAAGGTGTGTAGGAGGAGTGCCAAGATGGGGTGGGAAAGGATGCGGAACGGTGGGGAGGAGAAGAGGAGAATCAAAGTTATATAACTTCGCGCGCCACCTTCCAATTCCAATCTGTAACACATGCCGCTCGTAAACCACATTTTTTAATTTGGACAGCTTAGCCGATGGTAGCCATAATTGCAGTCCCCCTTCGTTTATTTTTCTTTCAAACGTTCAAGAAGCTTAATTTTTCTGCATCTTTCTACCTGTTCCCGGGCACAACACCTGGCACATAAGGGATGGTCGAGGGGTTTGTGTCGCTTTTCGTACCGTCTACAAAAGGATCGGATGCTGCGTGAGAAGAAGTGGCGGGATGAGAACCAATATGGCAATTTCTTAACGAGGCAGCTTAAAATTTCGTTCAATTTCGGTCGTAATTGTAAGGAAACGAAGGGACTTTCTGAACCATGGAAGCATGTGGCAATTTGCATTGTTGGACACGAGGGACAAAGCGAGCGTCTTGTGTGCTAGAGGGACTTTTGGTTGTGGATATTGTTATGTACGCAATATGCAACTCTTCAGATTCCATAAAGTCTATGATATCTTTTCATTGAATAAATAATTTTCCACTAGTTTCGAGTAACCCAGTTTTCTCCATCAAAGGATAATATATAGACATTTACATTAAATAACCTCAAAAATCAAATAACTCTATCAAATGGTGAATGACCCCTATCGACAAACACGCTGATTGGACTGCGCAAGCTGAGACCTTTTCGAGCAATTTTCAAACGCTACTTTCGGTTACACTGTTTTTGTACATACTCCTCCTCCACCGGGTCAGGCGTAGATAATCGTGCCTTCAAGTAGTAGCAGGTACCACTTCGTTAAAACTTTTTCGTGTGCAAATCATCTCGTCGCTTGTTGCATATTTTCGTTAGGGCAGATGGGCCTACCACCGCGCCTCGGCTCGGCCCCCTGCCATTAAGTTCTTTTCACCTTTTTTGTTGCGCCGCAGTTACGATCGTAATGAAAATATTACGAAAAGATTGACCCGCGTGCGTTACGTGCTGGCTTGCCGTGGTGCCGCCGTCGTAGAAATTAACACAACTCACCGATCGCATCGTCGAAATGGCAGAGGTTTTGTTTGGCATACATATGTTTGACCCCAGTGGTGTGCATCCACTCCCAGGAGAAGAAGTTAAATTGGATAGCAAAATAAATGTGAGCCTGTGTGTTTGTACAACACGTCGGGCGTAATAATAATGAGCTTGATTTCGCAACAACAAAAAAACAAGTAGAAAACACCCTGCCAAAACGGCACACGCTTGCGAAGATGAAGCGTTTAACACCTCGCTTTGGTTTGGTGGCTTGGTGGCGCTGAGGCGAGAGTACACGAAACGAAAAACACAGTATAGGTGAAGAAATCAACGGCACTCCGGCGATGATCGGTTAATAATTCACTCGAGAAGATCCACTGAGAGGTGGCTTTTAAAAAGGTGTACAGGTGTACGAGTTTCGCTGTTGTGGTATCTCCCGCACGCTAAGTACACAGCCGATAGCGCTGTGGATAACGAGATGTTTTAACGAAGATGGCGAGTGTGGACCGGAGAAGCGAAGGCATATTAATAATTACCAATAATGTACGGCGCAGTGTGCGTGTGTACGTACGGATGGCACCGTTAAGCCATCCCAGTACTATCCAGTAGAATAAATGCCCCCCCCACGAAAAGCGTGGTACAAGCGAAGTAAGCGCTTTACCAGCTGTCATCAATTATCCATCGCGCCGAGCGAACCCGAGAATGAAGTCGGCATTAGAACACTGACAACTGTTGGTACCTTTTTCTCCACGCAAACCGATCATCTTTAGTGACGCTCTCAACCGTGGTGGGGCGCTACCGACCGAGATGAGTGAAAGGTGTCAGAAATGAGAAAGTGTCTGCCTAACAACTCCCGTTGACATCTGTAACGTCTGACCGGTAATGGAGGATGTTGTCTCGGATTTCTGACTTCACTGTTCGGTGCATTTTATTGGATTAGATTCGGCGCGGTGATCCCGTCCGAAGTCGCCCGAAGTGGTGTCTAGCGCGATATGGACATTTTTTGAGTTCCAATCCAACACAACTGCAACCGTAAATCACGACCGGTAGATTCTTGCGCAGGCAGGAGGGGATAGGAATGAAACGGTTACCAACCGTCGTTCAACCGTTTGCTAGAGGTTCTTTATTTGCCAGCGTGTTGGAATTTTTCCGATATTGAGATATTTGGAATTCCTGTGTAGTTGCTGCACCGGGCAGCTCTATACGCTAGACGGCATTCGGAACGAGCTAGGCCCACAAATCCCCGTTTGCTATGGCTTACAGACATACCGTCTGCAGACGGCGTCGCTGCCCCTACATAAGCCCTTAAGCATCCATCTGCAGCACGGAGTACATCCAGCAGCGAGTCGTCTGAAATTCGATATTTTATTCGACGTTTCCGAATGTGTTTTCCGAACTCCCGGATCGTTTGTTCGAATTTGTCCGTATTTCTTGCGCCGCTGCCCGCCGTCTTTCGGGGCTAGCGGCGTTTTGTTATTCCAGCAGCAGCGTTTTCTCCGGTAGCAGCACACACACACACAGTGCGATTAGGGCTGCGCTCCGTTTGAACCTCAGCTGGAAACGGTCTGACCCAACGCGCGCTCTACGAACAACGGGTTATTTGCGGGCGTGTTTTGATAAGCATGGCGGCCGTTCTGAAAAAATCACTCACTCGCCCCACACTTTAGGTCGGGTTGCGGGATGCCTTTCCCGTTCGGGGGCTGCATGGCCCACCCGCCCCCGGGAAACATCGATAACAGGTCACACAAGGGGCAGGTTAATGCATGTGAACAACGTACGATCAGACGATCGCACCGTTCTGCTGTTGCTGCCTCTGGTACTGCTAACCCCACCAGTATACCAGTAGCAAATTAATTTCCACCACCCTGACGCTCGTAAGAAAGCACACCATCTCTCGTGTCCGGTCCGGGCGACCGCCCGAGGGCCAAATCGCCATCTATTTTCGGCGTTCCCATCCCAGTGCACAACCGGGTGCAACGTAGCGTCAGCGGCAGTTCCACGCGTCGGGTTTCGAAAGCGGGCCTGCACTTCGCAGCGCGCGAAAGAAAGGGTTTGTTCTTCGCTTTAATGCATTATGCACGAGCCGTCGGCAGCAGCCGTGGAGAGAAGCCGTGTGTACGATCGTAAATTAGAGAATTAGTGGCGTTGGCCGCCCGAAAACTCCGGACTCCGGAGTCGGTGGGAGCTGTGCAGCGAAAAAAACCGGGGCTAGCAGCAGCAAGCGCGCGGTGCATTTATGTGGACGTGGGTTTGCTTCGTTGGTTCTTCTGGTTTCAGTTCGGGTTGGGAACGTTCCAAACCACCCATGCAAAGGAGTACGAATGGAGGAAATTTGGGACAATTGCGAGCTGGGAAAAATGCTTTCATAATACCTCCAGCCATCGGGAGTTCATCGTGCCGGCTGTCGGTCGCTATCGGCTAATGAACCCCTCAGTGTGGTATGATTCGTTCTTCGCGAGAACTTCGCATCTACAATGGCAACCTGCTCCTGCTCCAGCTTTGGGAGCGCAAGAGCTTATGAATTATTCCGGCCCGTCTTGATTTGGGAAGATATGTCCACATAATCCAGTTGGAATAATGTTCTTAAGTGACCGGTACGCGGTGGTCGCTTAATTGCAAACGACATCTCCGCAACGCTCGGTGAGGTAGAACCCATCAACACCACATTCGTTAGCGATATTGACACTACGGTCGGAGTCGGCGCAATTAAACAACGCTTAATCCGCTCGTAATGAAAGCGTCCATTTGCGCGTTGTTTAATGCCACATTTTACGAGCTACACGGTACATGTGGGTATGTGCGCGCCCTCGCGCTCATTAGGACCTCACGTTGGGATGGTTAATAGACTCTGGAGAAGGAGAAAAAATACTGTTCCGTTTCCGGTCCTTTATCGCACGCTGCACGTGTGGACGTTCTAGTTCTGGACGTGAAACATTTCAATTAGCACGGCCAGCGGTGGAACTACGGGCATGTTCTTGGGAGCGGCACTGACCCGACCGAAGTCACGATCAAGCGAAAGCTTACCGTACCGGAAAAAGGGTCTCATGGGGTTATCTTCTTTTTTATAGTCCCCAACGCCAACTTTCATTCGCTATATCCGGCGTGTCCGTCCGTGTTCTCAAGCGTATCATATCAGAGCTCCCCGCTGCGGGTGAACCGAACAGCGGATGTACCTGGCAGAAGACCCTAAAGTGAGCTGGCGTGATGAGAGAGTGGCGAAGCAAAAAAACAAACGACCAAATGTCTGGAGGTGAGCATATTTATATGCAGCAGTTATTCAAAACCCGTTCCGCCGTGCTGAGCACACCAGCGCTGCGGTGCGAGATGTGGTCGAGTTTTTTGCTTGCTTTGTATTCCGTTTGATTCTGCTCCAGAATGCAGGGTTCCCTGTGAAGTTTGGCGAAGGGTAAAAACCGCTGTTGTATGCGCGTCCGATAAGCCGGATGAATTCCCAAAGAAGAGTCTTCCGAGTCAGCCGAAAGTGCAATGCAGACAGACAGATAGACTTCTGGTCCCCGGGAGTGAAGAAGTGGAGGTGTCCGATTACCGAAATATCTCAAGCCGATTCTTTTCTGAGGGCGGAAATCTGCGGTCTGGGAGTCTGTGGTTGTACTTGAGCAAACAGTCGCTCGTTAGTCGATTTGGGCAGGAAGTCGGCCCCAAAAACCACCAATTGGACGCAGTGTCTGATACATCTGGGATCCAGTCTCCCTAGAACGCGAAGTAACAGGAGATAGTTTGTGGTCAGTTATGCATGCGTGCCTCTTTACCTCTCGGATGAGGTGTTTGCACAGCGGTCCGATCGTTGACCATCACCGCCACACCGCTAGAATAATGAGAGAACGGGCACGTAGAACAGCTAATGCATAGGTTCGCTCCAAAGAGGTGCCGATGAAAAGGCAATTTGTGTGTTGATTTCATGGGTTTCGCTGTCGATTTCCGTCGCGTAAGATACGGTCTCCCTCACCGTAATGATAGTCGCATTGCTCCGCATGCGATCCGACCAGGGTTATAACCTTCTGTTCGGTTCTATCGGCGCGGCGTTCTATCTGCGCGTGCGGCTTATGCATCCGCACCGCGCGGTCAAAATGTAGATCATCAGCATCGCGCGGCTGTGAGCTCTACGGTGCGTTCTCTTTACATAGCAATTATCGCAACCGCTGGTCGCGAGATGCAAAGTGGCAGCCGACGCTGGCTGGCTCCAGAACCTGCAAACCTTGATCTCCAATCGCTCGGCACCGGAGTGGCTCACGAAATAAGCTCCCGGTAGCGTGCTCGAGGTGTGCTCCAGCATCATCCAGCTACAGAGCCGGCGAGGCCAGCACGCGATCGTGGTGAGCGTAATTCTCTCAGGTTATGCGTGATCACGATTTTTAATTTCGCTTTCCTTCGCGCATTGTTTTTTCGCCTTTTTTCGCCGTCCACGATCCGATCAACGTAGCACCAACGTTTTTCGATCCACCGCGAGCATGACGAATTCGTTTTCTGGCGTACAGCGGTCCCTGGCCGTGGTATTGTGTGCGTTTTTTTCGTTTTTAATTTTCGGTTACCGAATTACCGAGATTCTGCGCTAGATTCTGGAACAAAAGCTTAATAGGCTGTTCTCGCTGTTCTGGCCGCTTCCGTGTGCATGCATGCATGGACGGTGGCAGTGAAAGGGTGCGGGTTTGTGTGTGTTTTTCAACGTACCGCATCGAATTCGGTATGTTTAAGGTTTCCGTTTTGTGCTACGCACATCGGGTAGACATTATAGCATGACTGTCGGGACATGACCGTGACTTGCGGTGCGGCGAAGAACATGTGGGAGATGGCAAGTTCCTGAAATAAAGTTCGTCTATGGGCTGTTTTTTTATCGTGGTAATAAAATTTAATTTGTACCAGTAACAATCTGATTTATTTCCGTTCGAAACGGAGTCTTACACATGTAGGACATCTTGGAGGCAAACCTCATACTCGAACGCATGAAGCACGCCACCCAACGAAGCAGTTATGTATGAATAATCAGCTACAGTCAAAAATTTATTACAATTTCCAAGAATTATTCAAATATGTCTTAAGGCCCGAAACGAAATCGGACTCTTGCACGCACCGCACTGCAGAAGGTAGCAGGATACGTACGGCTCCGATGACTCACCGGACCGGCTTGACCACGACTTGACGCTTTCGTCACGCAGCGAGTCACGCGCGAGATTTTCTCAGACAAACCCTACCGGTTCGAGGCGAGTTGCATGCAGGCAAAATGAAGAACCCAACACCTACGCTGTTCTGTCTTGCCGTACGAAACTGTCACCTCGGATTCTCTGGCGATACTAATTTAAATTTCTTCTGCCTGTTTGCTTGTCTCTCCATACAGGTAAGACCGAAAAGACCATCCCAAGGACCATCTGGTGGCTGTCGTACTGACAGTGTAGACGGTCGCAGATCACCATGCCGCACGCACAGCAGCAGTAGGTGGGCTGCGTGGGAACTTCATGGACATGCACGATTATTCTCCCCGAAGCCGCCCAATGCCCAAGATGGGTGTTCAATGGTATTAGCAAGCCGCGTCCGGATGGCGGTGGCGTGTGTGTTTATGCGACAATACCATACCTGCGGGCGTGAGAGACTCCACCGGAGAACAGGTATCCCTGTAGCTTCAAGAACCGTGGTGACAGGTTGTACGGGCGTGCAGAATATTAGATCATTTGGAGGAGGCCTTTCAGGTCCACTCGAAGATCTACTTTCACTGCTACGAGATGCGTCCAATGAGCAACAAAAACGAAGTAATGGTATAATTACAGTACAGTTTCCCTTTTTCGACCTGCGGAGCGGGCGTAAAATGTGAAAAGAAACGATCGCTTCGCTGAAAGCTTGTGTGCGCGGCGCATCGTCGTAAATGATTAGGCGATGCAATCTCGATAAACGGCTTGAACGTGTGGGTAGAAATCGTTTCCGGCGTGTTTACACCCATAAATTGGCTTGCTAATTATTTGAAGTTTTATGGCTACCGAACGCGAGCTGTCAAAGTTACGCGGCCGGCAAGTCCAAGACCGCGCGGGTATCGGTAGCCATTTGGGTGAGCTTTGCACCCTCTGCCACACCGACCAAAAAACACTCAGTTTGACAAGATGCTTTCCCCAGCGGAAAGCTTAAGTGATTTGGTCAAAATAGTAGCGCGCGCCTTCTCCTGGCAAAGTGTTAAAAGTTTTTACGTAAGTGAACATTCGTACAGTAGTCGAGGGGTGAAAAAGTGATTTCTATTTCAGTGTGTGTGTGCTTGATCGCAACAACATTGTAACCCCGAGGCGCGGGTCCGCACTCCCAGGAAGCGTGCGGTGCAAAAACTAATTCCGTCCGATTTTAGGTCATTTCGAGGATTTGGATTGATCGCTCCCTGCGGGATGTTTGTGGAGACGTGATGTAATCCGTCCGAATAAGATCTGCGAGCAACGTGAAGCGTTTAGGATTTTTGCTGCTCAATATCGAAATCACCGTCTGTCTGTTCCTCATTCGCCGGCACGCAGGGCAACAGTGTCTGTGAAGGATTTAATTAATGACAGACCTACGGTGCGCAATCCCTCATCAACACGACGATCATCGAAGGTTGCCCTGGATTCGAACGAGATCGCCGCTCGGTATAGCCGCTGAAACCAATATCATTTCGGAGAAATTTCTTCTTACACCCGGGATTGTGTAACGTGCGCTGGATTGGTGGATGATGCGCCAGAGATACTTCCGCTGCGGGTCAGCGCGTGGATGTTTAGGGCCAGACGTACCAGGAGCCGTACCACTTGAGGGTGACGAGATGCATCTTCAATCCCGCAGCGAGCGGAAGGGTTCAAGTGTTGGCTAGATTGTAAACAAATGCGATGGGCAAAAAAAAGGCAACAAAACAAGAAATCTCCGTGTTCCGGCACTTGAGTCTGAAGTCCGGGGATTTAGTTTCCCGTTGCTGGCCCGGCCGATGTCTGGAAATGGTATTGCTACTTCTGCTGCTGCTGCTGCATTTTCTTTCTGCAAGGCGGAAGCAAACCGATTTTCGGCATTCAAAAGTACTCAGACACCCGGTGTATAATCTCGGCGCGATAAACATTGGCGCGACGATGGACAATAATCTGCTGCGGGATGTTGCCGGTAGCGGATGTCTACAATTATTGGAAAACGGTTTCGCTGGGCGGTTGTTACAAAAAAATCGTTGCAACAAAATAGGGAGCGATTGCGGGGAAACCATTTTTCGCCGCGTGCATCCGGACGGACACGTAACGCGTGCTGCAAGAATTGTAATTACATTCGCAAGAGTGTTGGGGGGGGGGGGTTGCAAAAGTGTTGCATAGTGTCCGGAGTGGGCGTCGGAGAGGGCATTCAAATGTTTAAACATTTGCGTTATGTAAATCGCCAGAACGCCTCCTGCACAAGAAACTGCGAAAGATCGACTTTTATTGCACGTCTTCGCACGAGGTTGCTGCGGGTTGTTACGGGTGATGTACAACAGTCCGGTTGCCGGGGCGCGTGACCGAAGACGAGAGACATACGTAATTCCAAACTTTCAACACCTCATCACAACGCGCGTGAGTCGATCGTACTTGCTCGTTTCTATAGAACTGATTGGCCATGATGCTGGTTCACCAGCAAGTTGGTGAAGATATTGGCAGAATTCAAAGACCGCTATCTTCGTGCGTACTTCCCAAAGTCGAGAGGCCAAATTCTGAGCGCGTTTCGTGCGTCACTAGAGAAATTTATATTCACACTCACTTCATTCTTCGGCTCCGGGAATCGGCTTTTTTCAAGTACACGAAGCTAGATCAGGCGCAAATCCAAACAAATTCGCATAATAATGTACGCCACGCTTTACACTCTTCTTTGAGGTTGTGGACGACATAAACGATTCTTTGGGTACTTAAGCGCGGCACACAGGCACATTCGAAATGTGCTAAGAATAGGATGCAATATATATTCCATTCCATTCCGCAACTAATGTTGTAAACATAATCGTTTACCGTGTTCAAAGCGATGACCACCCGAAAGCATACGGGTGCCTCATGCGTGTTAATCGCAATCATGCTCTATTATTTGCCATGCCCCGCGTGGATCCGACGGGTTGCGTTCGGAAGATTATGGTTTGTTTAGATGGCACGCAGTTGGTGCACAAACCAAGCGAAGTAACCCGACTCCCCGGTTACTATCTAAATCACACCCGGAAGTCGAAGAACAAATCTTGCACTTCCTGCCGTAGGTACAGCGAACCGGAAGCAACTTATCCCAATAAACATCTTCGCACATCTTACCCGGGAAGCGGTCGTCCACCGCAATCCGGCGGACCGATTCCAGCGAAACCACCGATTGATGAAGGCCGCCTTCGGTTTGGGATGGCTGCTGGCCGAGGGCTAGGGTCAAACGATTACCCCCTGATACATTGGGAGACCTCGGCACGTCGGCACTGATAAAGCGTAAAGAGGCCCTTTATCTTCATTGTGTCGTGTTGCTGGCACACGGGACAAGTGGTACCGCGTGGCGGGGCCGAGCGTGGGCAATTGAAATTCGTTTGCAGCAAGACGCATGCCCGCTGCACCGTTGTGCTGATGGACACACAAAGATCCTAACTGTTAACTGTTTATTTATACTTGACCCCGAAAAAAGCAGGGAAGATATCGCGATATCGGGGAGGAGATGTTTGTGACGAAGGACGGAAGCAACATCTTCGGTCAGAAGATCGACCGATCGGGTGGAGATAAACGCAGATGTGCACGGAGAGGGATGTCCCAGAGGTAGAGAGGATGCCGCACAAAGAGTACAAGCGAGCGGCGTGTGTTGTACCGGGGTACCCAATCATTATCGTGTTCGACTTCCTGAACACGAAGGGTGATTGTTTTGTGATGTAGGATCATCGGGCTTTGTTTGTGGATCCTGAGCCGATACACCGATCGACGAGCTGATCACTGAGCAGGAAACGATAGGACGCACTTGCTTGTTTATGCGCATAGAAGATTACAATACGACGACTGTTGCGGCTAATGGCGCAACGAGTAATGTCTGAGCACAAGTCATCAGAAATTCCACCCACCCGTTATGGGATTCTGAGGAACTTCCTGAATACTGCGGAGCGGTAACGTGTTTGCGTAATGATTCATTGGATAGTTACTAGTAAAGCGCCCTCTGTAAGCAACGTGCGGTACTACAACTAAAGCAAACACTGCTACACGGTCCTCATCGCTAAAGGTTAAACTTTAACGAACGGTGAGAAACAGAAACGTAATTAATCCCTCCAACCGCGAAACTTAATCGAATGGGTCATCCAGCTTATTGACACGCCTGTCTCGCCTCCTTCAAACCATAGAAGGTGTGAAGAAATAGTCCATTACAAATTTACTTATCTCGGCGCGATAGTGAACGTGCGTCCCGCTCGTTCAGGTTCCATTCGGGGGCAGCCATTCAGCCGGATCTCTCAGCGCGGTTGTGTGTGTGGGTCGTGCATCTTCTAGCGGAAGCCAGTTCGAGTGGGGACGGTAGGCCCTTCATTCACGTATCACGATCACGCACGGCGATCGCACCCTACTACTACTAGCCGGAGCCGATCATCATCAGCTTTGTTGTGCGGCCGACGATTCATTCATATCGTCCGTTTTCATTGAGGAAAATTAATTCAACCCTCGGGGTGGACCTGCTCACCAATCGCCCCCGGGGTGAGACGGAGAGAATGGTGGTGTGAATTAGTAGTCGTAGAGAAAACGCCAAAGCGTGGTGTCGCAATACGCGTGTTCGCTCCGGGGGTGTATGTTTGAATTTGTCAGCTTCGTAGAAACGCGGCCATGTCACCATGTCTGCTGTATCTGCTGGAGATCGTCGTAGGCTTACCACGACCAGGGACGCCAATCCGGTTCGGATCTCTCACCAGATGTGGTCATATACAAGCGCATGCGGAGCTACATAAATGCCACGCTGGAAGTACGAGTGGTACAAGAAAAGAGGGTGACTTTTTTCCCTTCTTCTACGTCATCGACATCGGACGTGTTTGTATGCGTTCGATGTGGTGGTTTTAAATTAATTACACCTTTTGCGAAAGATTAACGGGTGCGAGCGCGCTCTCGCGTGCGATCGCTCGTGCGCGTGATTGAAAGGGCGCAAAAAATTGAACAAAATAGCGCTAAGTTGGGCTGGGATTTGTACGCCAATTTGCTTCGTTCGCTTCCCCGCCTGAACGCGCGCTAATGATTCATGAAAATTTCCAACCGCACGCGCTTCCCTAAAATTTGATTAACTCCCGAACTCCCGAACTCCCCGTTCCAGCGTTTAAGCTCGTGGAAGGGTGGAAAGCTTAATGGCCGAAAAAAACTGACCGTAAGAATATGCGCGCGTGCTTCCTCTGAGCTGTTGAGAAAAGTGAGAAGCGAAAATCATTCAATCATAAGAAAGTAATAAACGACGCCGTTATCTAAATCTCAACTCCCAATCAAATCGATTCGCGCTTTTCGCTTGCGCGGCAAGGTGCGTAAAGAGCAGTGCGGATTTGCGTGCGGGAAATCCGGGCTGTAGCTTTTCTTCGGATGTGCCGCTGCGATCAGTCCCGATCGCGCGGCGTCTATGCTAATGAGACGTCGATTTGGCGTGAATAAAGCACATCGCGGGAGGGCGCTAGCTCTGGTTTCTCCTATGGACCACCCGAAACGACCGAAGCGAGATCATTATCTTGCGTGCGCAGCAGTAGTGCAGGCGTCATTTACATAAAGAACCTCCATTGTGAGTGGGTTTCGCGTGTTTACCGCGATTGTAAATTCGGCAGAGATGGCCCGAGCTTCTCGGCCGGCAGAGGGAAAACGCGGAGCCAGGAGCCTGCTGTCACGATGTGCCGTTTGTTATTCGAAATTGATTACGCAACGTGAAGACTTTTCAATTATTAGCCAGGCGCCTACATCATGACTCGCCTTTTGGACACCCCGACAAACGCTTCGGATAGCCTCCTCGGGTTCTTGATTTGCTCAATGCAAACAACACTCCGCGATCCCATGTTGGCTTCTCATTTCGTATGCATAGGCATGTATATTTTTCACATGTCTGTTTTCTTCTTCTTCTTCTTCTATTGGTCACTTTGGGGGCTTATCTAACGTCGACCGTGGAACGGTGTGTCTTTCCGTTTCTCATCAATTTTAGGTTTTATGACACGGGCGTATCAATATTCATCGCGAGTTTGGATCGACCATGGGGCATTGAATTTGAAACCCTTAGAAGAGTTGCGACCGGGACCGCACTAATGGGACGTTTATTTCGAGAAAATACCCTTTCAGGGCAGGACTTGATTGGGTGGATTGATTTTCTAGCGGCGATCGAGAATTTGGAATCAATTTTACAGAACTAGAGAGGTGGGATTAAACACAATAAAAAAAAACCCTAACCCACCCGTAGCTAATCGCTTCCGGATTGCTGCGGATCGAGAGGTTACGCTGCGGGTCTGATGGGTGAGATAAAGCGTCATTGTCCGGTCCAATCATCGGCCATCATCACCTCTCTCAACCGCAACCAATGCAATCAATCTCTAGCCGTTGCTGTCATCGGAAATGCCATGTGTTCGCATGGCTCGCTCCTCACCATTCACTAGCAACGTTTGACACCGACTGCCGCACACAAACACGCGCCTGCACACACCTTATGTTCCATCAACCTTGTGCGCATCCTCACGGCCAACCGCGATGATTCGCTCATTTTCTCCTAATTAAATTAAATCAAACTTGCGGTTGAATGGCCAACGAAGCACGGTGGAAAGGAGAGTGGTCAAAAAAAAGAAGGAACAAAGCTCGAACTCCAAACCATATCTGATGCCCTTGAAAAATGGCCCGCGATGTGGTGTGGGCTTTTAGATCAGCCAACGCGAACAGCGTGAAGATCTCGTGTGGGAGCTTGCATCTGCAAGGTCTGCAAGATCGCGCCGCGCCACCGTTTGCGTGATAGATTAAGGTTACCAGCACCTCACCGGGAGCAATTTTTTGGGGTCAATCAAGAAACCGGGACGGAAGTTCGGTTCGGGTTTTTGCTGTTATTTAGTTGGAATAGAATCTCAAACGCTCCCAGAGCACCGACGACCTCCATCAGATTCAATTGTTCTCGCTGGCAAAGTGGCGGAGATTGCGGCCACGATTAGGACGCGCCTCGACACAATACAATCTGTCAAAATGAGCACGAAGTCACGATGTGCTAAATGGATCATCAATTCGACTGTGGGTCTTTTTTTGACGTGGTTTTTTTTTCTTTCGCTACTCTCATGCTCCGATGAATCACCTTTAAGCTTTCCGGTGATGAGGTGTAACATAATGAGCAAGTTTCGTTGGTGGTGAGAGAGTTTCTGACTTCCCAGAGCATTGATTCACCCCTATGAGCCCCTATGGTGGTCTGCGAAATCGATAACCGACTACGTGACTCAACACAGCGGTCGGGTATTTAGTGTGTATGACTAAACACCGGAAGGGGCTTTGCGGAGTTCCCAGGACGTTTCTGGCACCAGGACGCCTGTTGTGCGTGTTGCGTCTCGGCGTTCTCCATTGGAAGGTTGATACCAAGTGCCCACAAAATCTTTCAACTACAAATATTATCATGTCTGGAGTGTCCTTCACCTTCACGAAGGCCATTCCGTGCCTCCTATCCTGCCGTGGAAGATATGTCCGCGCAGGTAGTGATATAAAAAGACACAAACCAGCCCTAGCGGACAAGTACGTGCCGATCGCCGGGTTTGCAGATCACCCCGGAGTTAGAGGAAGTTGATAATGATATGGGACGATCATCAACTGCATGTCTGTTCCCGCATGTTCTCGCTCATTAGGAGCGACATTCCGGGCGTCTTCGGATGGGCTTTCTTCCCTCTCGATTACCTGATGCGCCCGACAGCGTGTGCCGTGGGAGCGAGAACGAGATTTTCGTCTTCTTCGGTGCCGGCACGGCCGCCGCCACCACCGGGACCTACCTGAAAGCCTCGGGAAATAAACTTTCCCCCGTGGTTGCTACCGAAACGGATAAGGTTCTTGCCGCAGTTCTGTGTCATGTACGCGCATGGGACCTTCTTCTTTGGGAATCGCCGTGCCGTCACCGCCGAGGACCTTACCCTCTTTTCGGTGGAAAGGTCGTCACGCGGGAACCGGCTCGAAAGCTACAAAAGGAAACGCAATTCGGCCGGAGCCGGAGCGGAAATTAAAATTCTTTCCGTGCTCGTTCTTCGGATCCCGGATTACCCTCGCCGATTGGCCTTGGATCCTCCGGTTGCCGGTGGCGGAATCACTTTCACACGTGTGCGTTCGGGCGTATCATCGTAGGCTGGTCGCACAAATCACCCGGCAGGAGGGGGGGTTTTGTGTTCTGTGTTGTTTACGGTTGTAAATCAAACGCGATTAGCTCGCACAGGGAGCCCGGTCGGGTGGGTAGATTTTCCGATGGGAGAATGTGTTGTGCTTTCGATGGTGGGAGTTCTGGTACATGCGCGTCAGTCACGGCAAGCGCGGTGAGAATGGAACGTGCTCATCCGACAAGTCCGTGGGCTTTGCCATATCCAAGGGAACGGATCTGATTTGCAGCTTTGCACCAGGTGCCTTGTGTGGCCACTGTCAGGTGGTACGCACACTAATTCTTTTCCGGTTTTTGCCCGCGGCTCTATTCGTGTAGCAAGCAGATCATCAGATAGTGAGGTATATCAGGCACACCTTCGATCAACCGGACCATGTTTCAGGTTAGATCCAGGGCAGCGTTGGAATGCAACCTGTCCATATTATGCACGCATGGTGCAGATCAGCTCCGAGATCGCCCCGAGCGGCAACCGGAAGTCATAAAACCGTCCACAGCCCGCTTGCAAGCTCTCAGACGTACGGACGTACCGACAAATGGAAACCGACGAAGAAATGCGTACATCCCGGCGACGGCGGCGGCGGCCATGTTCATGTACAGGCGTGTACGCTTTTATGTACGCGCCGGTTGTCTAGAAAGTAAAAATATGCATGCACTTTCTTCGCTAGGCACATCGTGGCAGCCAGTGCGAATAACAAAGGCATAGCATACAGCTGCCTTTGAAGATGCACCGACAAAGTGGTGCACGGTGGGTGCAACCCGTCGTTCCAGCGCGCATTACAGCGCGTGCAAGACGGTGTAGAAAACTTTTCTTTTTGTTCCACCCATTCATTCCCGCCACATCCTCCGATCGGTCATTACTCGTTTTACTTGCGAGATCTCGTGCACGGCGGACCGCGGGACCACAATCGAAAACCCGCCCGAAGCGCATCGCTGGATGAATGGATGATGGCTCGAACGACGCCGGGGACAGGAAGTAGCTTGATGAGCTCGTTCCGAGTTGGCGAACAGCAGCAGCCTGCTCCATAAATGCTCCTGGGCGCTGGGCGATCCTGTAAAACCAATTAAAAGTGATGGCGGGTGCGGCTGACGAGCTGCGCTGGACGCTGCTGCACCTGAGTTGTTGAGAGGATAGAACGCGCCGAGATCTGGAGATGATTATAATTGAAGGTTACGGGTAGTGCGACCGGATATTCAACCGTTCCCCGCGAGGAAAGGATGTCGTGATCGCATTGGAGGAAGCAAAACTTCAAAGAATGACATTAAGGCATCAAAGTATTCCTTATAGAATTATGCACAGAAGATATCTAACAACGGCTCTTGCGTCATTATCGTCTCTAAGAGAAAAGCCGGACGCAATAGCATTAAAATATAATGTACATCCAAGTCTGCTCCAAGACATCCGGCCTCCTAGGTACGTCGTCATGGAGATACAATAACTGTCAGAGCGCTTCCCAGTCACCTCCTCAACGCTGTCGTTGTGTCATCCTACACATGTTAATGCGCACGTTAGATAGCCGATCGTGCTCGTTCTATGCTGGTATGCTGGCCCGCACGAACCTTGTATCTAACGCCATAACTATCAACGAGCATCTAACAACTTCTTCCGATGATACAGCGTGTTTATTTTGTGGCGCTCGTGCTCAACGTCCTCGATAGAGGAGTTCCAGTGCCTTCGCACACAGTACATGATCCTAAACAAGATCGCAAAGCGATGAGTAGCGTGCGGCGTTTGTGTGTGTTCAGAATTTATTTGTCCATTAATGTGCGCGACATGAAAAACATACATTTCCGCGCGCGATCAACCATCTTGCCTGGCTCAGATGCGTTGTCGAGCCCGTGCCCTCGATCAGCTAGCAGGCAGTCGCAACGGGTTTCGGGTGGCGTCGATAATTAGCTCGAAACTGGCGTACCTGCTCGGGGTGGAATTAATTCGTGCCAATCTTGGACATCACGAACTGAGAGCGAAGTCTGGTGGCTTGTTTGCGCATTGGTTTTTACCCTTGCACGAGGTGAACGCGGCACGGCAATTTAAACAATCAAAAGACATTTTTTTCATTTACGTTAAGGAAGAAGCGAAGAAAACAAACGCGTATGCAGATGGTCGCCGCAGAAACGGCGGAGCCAAGAGTGCAAAAGGGGATTGAAAGATGAAAAAAAACAACGCAAGAAACTGGTTGAATAAATGAGTGGAGAATTAGCTTCATTTATTCACGCGCGATAGCTAAACGAGAAGCGATCGTTTAGCTCCTCCCGCGGCAGACTCGATCTTGGTACGTTGGTGGGTTTTCTGCACTCCACTCCAGCGTGCCGCGTGCACCAAACCAACCAACCCGGCGTGTAGGATGGCAGGACTGAAGTAGCCGAAGATAGTGATCTGAAGCGTGCAGGGATAGTAGCTGCTCGCGTCACTGAAATTGGTTCACTTTCACAACGATATGCTGCTACCGCCCGACACTCCGGTTCTCGACTCCAGAGGCGCGCGCGAACAAGTGCAGCGAACGGACTGGATCGACTGGCCGGAGCATAACCTGTTCGGACGTCAGCAGAGTTTCATGGCTTCTATGCTGTTTTGTGTTTTGCTTCACCCGTGAAATCATGTGAACCTGTTGTCCGTTACCATATAAGTCCGCGATCAAGATACGGGCTTTGCATACGAGCGATCGAACTGTGTGTGACCTCTCGCAGACTCTGCGAACGCGCACAAAGTTGGAAGAGTCGCTGTAGGCATTCCGAGCGGTAACTATAAACGGTACAGTTATTTGCGGCGAATAAGTACTAGAAGCACGCTCTAGACGCGCTGCAGCACACCTGTAATTAAAGCAAGTTTTTGAAATTTCAAAACAAAACTTAGTGTCTATGTGTTACTATACATCTAGAGTCGATCTATGGAGATGTCTTTTGGTTCAAGTTCTTTTCTTGTTGGTTTCGCAAAGAAAAACCTTCTTTCGGTCCAAGTAAGTCTACATTTATGAATCGGCAAGCACCGGAAAAAAAACCTGAAGCATAATGCGTCTAATGCCGTCTTTTGCGACATTAAATGTCTCGTCCAAAGACACGCTAATGGTGGCGCGGTGGCGTCGTCACCGTACGTGGAAGATTAGGATGCGACCGAGTTCTAATATGGTGCTCGCGTGCATAATAGCAGCGTCCACCCGTGCGCTGACTCCGCTGTCCATTTAACTCGGAGCACGGAGAATGGAGCGTGTTTTTGTTGCTGTTATGTCCGCTCTTGTTCCATTCTTGGAGATGTGGATGAAATCGAGACACTGTTGAAACGGCGCAGAGAAGGTTAGCGAATCATCTCGATTGCATCCATGCTGTAATGTGATGTGGACGAGCCGTTTTTTACGACCACGTCCGGAGGTGGTGGTCCATCCATATCCCCGCAACGGACAAGTGGAAAGTGACAGTTTAAGGCTGCTCAGTGGAGCATGTGGTGGACCGTGGATGTACCGTGTCATCGCCCGCAACGATTAAATGCGTTATCATTGCGCTCATGAAGCGTGGTACTCGTATTTAATGTTACTTCGTTGTCGCCTGCTTGATGGTGACGATGATGACGGCGATGGTTGATAATAATACTGCTTTTTATGCCGCCCGGCTCCATCCTCTCGATAATGAGGATGTAGCGCATTGTGTGTGTTGCAAATCGCGGACCGTGGAATGTAGGCAGAACGTCGCAAAACGATTTAAATTTGCGCAATTTAGAGGAGTGCGCGCACGAGGGCACGCCCGTGCTGCTAAGAAAATTGCTTCCGACCGCGTCGTGTCCCCAGGTTGCGCCGGGCGAGAAATCTGGAACCTGCGGACAGTTTAAATCGCGCTGGTGGGAGTGTGGCTGGGTCAACAATTATGGAACATTGTAAACTCGGCACCTTCCCGACCGTAAGGAGCTGCACAGGGTTTGAAGTTCGCCTTTGTGGACGTTTGGAAGCTGTGGACTAATTCTGCAACTCCTCCTACGCGGCCGCAGTAATGCTTAACGGTGCGCTGCAGCTGTAATTTGCATACCACGTTACTGGCGGCAAAGGTCTCCGGCGTGGTCCAGAAGAAAACTTTGTGTTTCTGTGCCGGACTTCGTTTGGGGCATAGTGCCAAGTGCTCCAGTTCACTTCGACACCCCGGCCGGGGTCCGATTGAGTACTTAGCATACTTAATCACAGTGTTCGGGACGTTCGGTACATGAGCTGCACCGTCGCGTCGGTCGTATGCATGTCAGTGGCTAATCGGTCCCGATTTCATGGTCAAAACGCGCCACCAGAAATTACGCCCAGCCAGGGACGGTGGCGCCGCCCTCGGTGTTACATTTTCAAATGGCCGCATCCATAATTGTGTGGTACCCGTGCTCTTTCGCGTTCCGTTGCTTCATACCATAAGTAACGTTTGAATATGTGAGATTTTTTGGGTCCTTCCAAAAAAAAGCAACCGCTTTGTTGCTTTCTGATCGATCATGCTCCAATAAATGGGTACCGTTCGCGTGGAGTACGAGCTCGCTCTCTGCAAGGGCTGGAAGTACTCGAACGAAACAAAAAAAAACACGGTTCCAATCGGTCCACGGAAAGTGCAAAGGGGCAGCGTAATTTCATCCGACCTAAGCTCACGTAATGACATGGTACCATAGGGTCCACATAACCTTTTTTTCTGCCGTGTGCTCCAAACCGATTGAAGGTTGACTCGTGTTTCGATTCGCTGATGGTCGCGCTCGAGCAGCGAGCGTAAGCTTTCCATTAGATCTTCCTTTCCGAGCATGGCTTGCACAGAAGAGGCCTGGATGAATCGTACGGCTTTACGGTCGGAACTCAAAACCATGGCAAAATAATCATACGCCCGCGCGTACGTCGTCCCGGAAAACGGCAGCCGCTGGGCTGGGCGTGAGAAAAAAGGCTTTCCTCGGTTTGCGTTGTGCTGTTCCGGTCCGTAGGAGGAAACCGCAAGCCTCGATCGGCTCCACCACAACCGGACGGTAGCATTTGAAAGATCACATTACGCCCTCTCCCTCTCTCTCTATCTCGCTGTCGCCGGATGCGGGTGGTGGTTGCCGCAAGACGAAAAGTGAAAGCGCATAGATCTCCATCTGTGGCGCTGTTCAATGTCTGCACATATCGTGACGAATATGTGTGCGGGTGGTCCCTTCTGCCAGGGATGCTCGGTGGCGCCGCTCATCGATGCGAAGTGTCATTCTTCGCAGGCGCTAAAAGTTTTTCCCTCTCAGACAATGGACCATGCAGCTGTCAAAGTGACGGGGTCTGTTCGGAGGACCGAACGGAGAAGTGGCTGAGTACAGGCGGAGTACGGAGCTAGAAATTGTATCGAATCGATCACGTTTCGAAATGCGATCGTGCCTGGCGTGTGTCTCGCGGTGGAGACTCTGTTGACGAGAGCCGAAACGCTCTTTGTCCGGCAAGTAAGAGCTCCGGTCGAGGGAAAAAGCTCCAAGTCCTATGTTCTGCCGCAACGGTGGTGCCGACTATGAGTCATCGGAATCGCCCTACCATTTTCTTATGCGTTCACTGTATGGCACCGTGTGTATGAATTATTGGGACAGCCAAGCCAAAACCTATCCCTTTTTGTGGATATTCCTGCCCGTGCTGACGGGCTCTACTCACCAAAACAGCGGACGGATTGACATAAATTGACCAACAAGCGCAGTGGTTGGCCCCGTGGCTCGTGGCGTCTCAAGAAGCGTGCCGTTTTTTGTACCTCACACCATGCCACGGGCGATAAAAAATATTACTGCAGCAAAAGCTGGCGAAATAATTACAACCAGGTCAGCGCCAGGCGTGCCCGGACGTGGCACGTTGGAGGAATGGCCGGTCAGAAATCCCAAATTCGCACTACTTAATTACATTGCTTTGGTTGCGTTGTTGTAGAAAGTACAAGTTAACTAAACAAAAACAAACCTTCTTTCAAGACAATCTGATCGAAACATTTCTAGAAGACATCCGTCAAAAAAGTTGTGACATCGACATTACGAAAAATTGTTGAGGATACGGAGTAAAACTTGGGATATTGTTGGAAGAACATATAACTTGCTTATATCTTGCTTATCAATATTGATGTTGACCACGTTTTGTTTGGAGGTTCCCCACCGTGCGTGGGGCAGAAAAAGTGCTAGCGGAACAACGAACGCGCTGTCACGAACTCAACAACACCAGCAACCACCAGCGCACCAGTTGGGTTGTGCGAGGTCGCTTTTCTTTCCCTTCTGCTTGGGAAATCGTTCTCCCGTCTGTCTGTGGGGCAGGAACCCAGTGCCACAGGGGGCTTTAGCTTTCGATTTTCCGTGTGCCACCCTTGTCGTGCCGAGCTGGAACGAGGTTTTTCCGGCACTGCTGGTTGTGTTGTGTGGTGTTGGTTCTCCCTCGTTGTTTTTTTCGCAAACCTGCCGCCGTTGGACGATGCCATGTCGGACGATTTGTTGAAAGCTTTCTGGCTTTATTTATTTCAGGTTTTCTGGTGCGGTTTGCAACGAACGGGGTTAACCCGTCTCCAGGTCCAATGGAGCGGAAACAACGTACAGTCGCTGTCGAGCGCCATCGGGTCGCCGTCACGACATTTTGGCTTTCCCTCCGCCGGACGGGATTCCGCAAAACACGGACGGTGACAGCGCCCGGGGTTGCTTTGTGCACCCGGGGGTCAATGGAATAATTTTAATTTCTTCTGCCCGCTTTAGTGGACGATTGTTTCTGCAACATTTCAGCACGGCTCTCAGGTGAACGGCAACCCTCCGCCCTCGCTCATTTGCATTTCCCGGCCGGCAGGCAATAAAAAAGTGCATCATACTGTAAGTTGCACCACCGGGAGTTTGTCCCACCCCGTGGCAAGGGGACTTTCTTCCCAATGACACTACAAAGTAGACTCAACATCACCTTCCGGTGGTCGTCCCCCCTGTTCAAGAGGTCAACCGTCGCGGAGAAGCGACGAACCGAAGAAAGTGGTGATACAATTTGTGCTCCCGCTTCGGTGCGCTTCGGACGCCAAACACAACACGAAATTGCATCGAGTGCACTTTTCCGGTCGTTCACATTGCGCTGCATGCACGCAATCCCCTCTCTCTCTCTGCCGGCGACCTGCTGACCTGCACTTCCCACATTGACGCTGGAAACACTTGGTTAAGGATCGGTGCGCATAGGAGGGAAGCACAGGGATGCATGCCGCTCGCAAGTCTCGAACTCCGTGCTACGTTTTCCGAAAAAATAACTACTCCATCAAGTCACAAAGCACACTGTCTCTCGGCCCTTTTGCTAAGCAAATATCGAACGTTTAGCGTTGCAACACACACTCAAGCCAATAGCAAATTTACACGCATCATTGCTTTTACCCGTGGCTGGAGCAAAGTGGTATTATGTGGCAGGCCCTATTTGCTCCAAATAATGAGCAAACGTAGTTAACACTCGCGTGCCACGATTTTGTTCACAGCTTGGAGGACTGTTGTGAGGTCGTTTTGACCCTGTTAGACGATTTGGTTGATTTGGATGATTATACATTTCTTCTGTCGAACGGCTGGGTTTCTTTTAATTCAGGCTCTGATTAAGGTTGATGTTGAGAAGATTGGAGGATCCTGGAGGAAAGTCAATTTTGGAACACTTCCTGAACTTAATTTGTTGCAAATCTGCTACGCAGGATCATCTAATTAGGTCAAACCTGTTTGGCAAGTGGTCTCCAAATACAAAGATCCATTAAACCATTCTTCAAAATTTGAGCTCAATCCTCGCTTGGGTTCAAATGACCCACCACGGGTCTGTTAGTGTTAAGCACCTTTCGAACTTGAAGCCAATTGCTTCCCGCGAACGAAGGTGAAAACATGATCGGGTGAAAAGCGACCACGGGCTAATGCTAGCGAGAGGTGATATAAACATCATAACGAGGAAACCCCTTGTACCCTGGAGCCGTGGAAATGCTACTAATGTTCCGACACCAACCGACACCTGACAGCCCTCGATACGAACGTCGAACCGTGGCTTGTGTATTGTGTTTTTGCCCCCTTCGGGCATGGTGCAGCTCCGCATTAACGATGTCGCAGTCATCGCAGCGTTGGGGCGTTGTAATTTTGTTTGAATCGTGCCCGGTAGATAGTTGTACGATCTTGATTCCGCGTCTGGTAGCCGGAATGCCCCTCTATCTCGAATCGATTTTCGGGTGGTTAATGCACACCACATTCCCCCACTGGTTGCGGCCGCGAGTTGTGTTGGAATGTGTCTTGTTCGCACTCGCTTTGTTTGCACGTTGAGGTTGTGCTGGTGGCCCTCTTTTTTGTTCCCCGGGTCTTTTCTAACCAGCGGTCTAACCCTTGCGACCTGCGTCCAGGAGTGCTGCGGCGGACCGGGTCGGGAGTTACGCAAGATTAGCCTCGCTTGGGACGCAATTAGGAGAAAAGAGCCAGATTTCTTCGCCTCCCTTCCCGGGACGTGACTCTCCACACTGCGGAGTATGTAATATGGCGCCACAAACACACACACACACAATAAGCGCCGCTCGTTTGCTGCAGAATACAAGAAACTAAAGTTATGGGTTCGTTGCATAATTTATGCATCAGGTCTCGACTGCGGATGATCCCCAACAACAAACCCCGAGACGCAGGCCAGGTTCAAACGGCTCGTTGACATTTCGGGTGGATGTCGTTGCTGGTGGCAACATCATCATAATCGTCATCATCACGCGCAGCTGGCCTGCGCGGACTGCTCATCTGCCGATTGGGCGGCTTCATAATGTTCATCGACACCCCTGCCCACCAGCCGGACGGAACATTGTGCAATGGTCGCTGCCGTTGTCCATCTTTGGAACGAACACGTCGGGGATGTCTCGCACGTGATAATCCGCGTTTTTATAGCGCGATTATTGTGCGCGATTATAGCTGCCTAAGCATCCCATCAAACATGCTCAAAGATCGAACCGAACCGATTCTACGGTTGACCCGGACACGTTTCGTTATCCGCGTGTCGGAGAAAGTTTCGGAGGAGTCGGTGACGGCCCGACGCCCGCCGGACACTCTGCCGGGCGCGTAATTTAAGCGTTAACAAATTTCAATCACCTCACATAATGGCCAGCAAACGATGTCAACTGAAGCATAATGGAAGGAATATTACGAGATCAAAGCGTGCTTGTGGACATCGTCCAGCGCCGGTAGATGGCGCTCGCGCTTGTAGACGATGCGTCGTTCATCACACGCAGGCAGCAAGGCTGGTTGATGTTTCAATTGGGGGTAACAATTTGTTGCGGTGTGTTGCATAGCCATGTCTAGCAGGCAGGGACGGGACACACATTCGGCGTGAACAAAACGGCTCGCACTAAGGGTAGGGCTCTTTCGGGGACGTTCCAGTTCCGTGGTCGCGTGGCGGCGGGGTAAACGTTTTATTATTATTTGACACATTTGACATTAATTGTATGTGACCCGCGTTCGCAATCACTGACCGATCGAAACGGCTGCCTCAGGGGGAGGACCTAGAGACCATGTGTTGAAACGTGTACGACGTGTCGTCCCTAGACGAGCGCGTAGTACGCGGGGACTCATCTTTTGGCCACTTTTGGCGACTCATCCCCAAAAGTGTTGACCCCCTTTTTGGACCTCGGACTGGCTGTAGTGCAAAATCGGCCCACAAGAGGGCCGTGTCGAGTTCGAAGTCTTATTAAGTCATTAAATTTCTCTTGTCCCCAAGGAAAGTATTGACAGAGTGTCGTTTTCTGTGCCAAGGCGATCGGTTTGTACGTACGGCGCGGGTCCACCCGAGTGAAGGTTGGACACTAAATTATCTAATTTAAGATCGAGTTGAACTTTCGTTTGTGCACGTTGACATGCTTTCGAAATAGATAGACGCGAGCTTAGATCCAATCGTTTCGATTGGGTTTGGTGTCAGTGTCTTTGCTTATCTGTCAGGCGTGAGCTTTGTTTGTTTGGCATACTCGCCTGCTGCTTTGTTGGAGTTCCGGAGAAAGTGACGTTTGATGTTTCGATGGAGTAGAGTATAATTAACTTATTTGAAAACGAAATGACAGTTCAATTTTGTCAGTGACTTGCCTGTACTATTGTTGTTGCCAAATATATCGGAAACCCCATGCAAAGACTGCTGAACGCATCTGGGCAACTACTTATGCCCGCTACTAGCCGGTTTGTAGCATATTTCATATATCCCTAATCAAATGTGTCAACTGCGTGCCGTGCTGATCATCCGCTTAAGAGGTTAATAAACAAGGCCCACGAAACGACCCGCTGACAGCCGCGTGTTGCATGCGTAGTACACATACGCGCGCGCGCGCAAAACACTTCTCGCTAAACTCCGCACGCGGCCATCGCCGAACGGATTGCGCAGTTCGCTCGGTTCCATCGGTTAAGATAGCGTCCATAGCGTCCCTGCTGGTACGATCCAAAGGGGTGGTCGATTCGATTAGGCCCAGTGGTGGCATGGGTCACACACGCACACGCCGATCGGTTCCTCCGATCAGACGCGCGACCCCCAAGCGCGTTAATACCGCCATAAAATGGATAATAAATTAACGTATTATCTGCGCACGACGACACGAAAAGCTGTGGCCGGTAGGCTCGACCGCCGTGTCGCATCTTCCTCTGCCGCAGTAACAGCTGCTGCCGCAGGCCCTTTTCTCCACGGTTGGATGACCCACAATGCGACTCGATTCGCTGGTCTTGGTGGCCGGCAGTCCTGTTCCACGCTGCCACGTGTTTGTTGTGTATACCTCCGTGCCATTTTGTGTCCGAAGTCACAATTTTAAAGCCGCTTCTGTGCGCCGGCAGGAAAGGATTAAGAATTCCGCCGACATTAGTCTTCATTTGGGTGGTGTGGCGGAATCGAAACCGGCCACCTGATAACGGAACTGACGGATGCTTTCCGTTCGCTTCGGTATCCGCCTCCAGGGTAAGATCATTAGAAGATCGGCCGATTTTTCGGTAAACATTTCAATAAACTCGCGCTCTTCTCGCACCGCCGCACCACCACTCGCCGTTCGATCGATTTCGCCAATTAATCGGCGGCTCTGGTCGGCTCCAATTTGTCTTAACCGCGTGCGCGAGCTTGCGGTACTAAATTTCTTCCCGAGCTTAAAATAACCTATCTTTTATCGATGTTGAATCCCCGCTCCATCCCTTTATTCCTCGTTTTGCTATCTGATCTCATGCTCAACCTTTCTTTTGTGTACTTGCAGGTGAGTGG
Organism: Anopheles cracens; assembly: GCA_002091845.1. NCBI lineage: Eukaryota > Metazoa > Arthropoda > Insecta > Diptera > Culicidae > Anopheles > Anopheles cracens. The sequence goes on along the minus strand of KZ067407.1, from coordinate 446,596 downwards.
CACGCACGGTAGAGATTCTTCTTCGCCCTCGGCCCCATAGGCCCGGGTCTAACGGATCGCGCCAGTCCGGAGTAGTATGTACGGGCAAGTGGGATGACCTTATTCACGTTGAGATTATAGCCAGGATGGGTACTTTTTGGCTGCTTACGAGCTGCTTAGGGGCCATTTTCGGACATTTCCCGTGCTAACGGGGCGGAAAAACGCCTCGGTACGGCTCTGTTGTTGTCGCACTCGTTGTAGGTTAATTGGTAAGTGGCCGTTATGTGTGAACCTGACCACCGACCGATTCCGCTCTAGAGGAGTTAAGTGAAAAAAACAAGAACAACAACACAATGATCCATTGTGATCATCGTTTTTCCGGACATATACATAATGGGAGTTTGGAGAGTTTTTTTCTTGCTGTTGTTTCTGTGAGTTTTCGACTACAACACCTTCTTTTTTCGGCACTGGAGAGAAGTTTTACCCCAGATAGTACGGTGAACCTAACCAACCTTCAAGCCCGACCGACCGCCAATGTGATCGTCAAAAACGTTTGTGCATTTGAGGTTAATTTCTGGTACGGGGTTATTGGATGCGCATTGGCGTTAATTGTTTCCCCGCGCAGCTCTCCGCACTCAGCTCTGGCTCTGGTCCGAGAGATCAAGAATCGGATGCGAGCGAAGACAGCAGTTGTGGAAATGACCACCGCCGCCATAAAGGATCCCATTAGCCAGCGGTCCATTATGAAGTCCGCAGAGAGGCGAGGTTTGGAGGAGTTAAGTGAAAAAAAAACAAGAACAACACAATGATCCATTGTGATCATCGTTTTTCCGGACATATACATAATGGGAGTTTGGAGAGTTTTTTTTCTTGCTGTTGTTTCTGTGAGTTTTCGACTACAACACTTTCTTTTTTCGGCACTGGAGAGAAGTTTTACCCCAGATAGTACAGTGAACCTAACCAACCTTCAAGCCCGACCGACCGCCGATGTGATCGTCAAAAACGTTTGTGTATTTGAGGTTAATTTCTGGTACGGGGTTATTGGATGCGCATTGGCGTTAATTGTTTCCCCGCGCAGCTCTCCGCACACAGCTCTGGCTCTGGTCCGAGAGATCAAGAATCGGATGCGAGCGAAGACAGCCGTTGTGGAAATGACCACCGCCGCCATAAAGGATCCCATTAGCCAGCGGTCCATTATGAAGTCCGCAGAGAGGCGAGGTTAGCAGTAGCTAGTTAGGTATTTTAAGATCAATCTAGGCGTAATTTCATGGGTCATCATGGGCATGGGGCCAACGAGCGTGGTAAGAAAAAACTGGAACCGGTCGCGACCGTACGTTTGCAGACATCGCTTTCGTCCAAAATTCTGGATCACTTGGTTAGAGTGGAGGCGGCCAAAAAGAGAAGCACGCTATTACGTATTCTAATTCTAGTACGTGCGCACGTTCCATTGTGCGTCCGGTGAGGACTAAAGCGTGGTACGGCGAGGCCCCGTAATTAGTACCGGGGAGTTTACCTCGCCGGAGGAGCAGAATAGAGTCTAATAAGACGTTGAACCAATGGGTGCGGGGGACTAGACTGAGCTGAAAAAAAGGTGTGCATCTCTTTTAGGCGGCGATTTCTTCACGGTCCGGTTGTTTGATAGTCACGTCAAACGTATAACGGAGGTTTGGGTTTCCTCTGTGGACGCTGCCTAGTCATACCGTCACCAGCCGAACAACCCCGTGGGGCGAGATGTCCACCAACACTCGGATGACTCGGTAAGTTCTGAAGGTACGGCGAGAGTAGAGTACACTGTTCGGCCGTTGTGTTTAGCACACGACGGTCGAAGCTGTGTTTATTCTAGTGGACGCGAGCCATGGCCACGATGCCCGTTAGACCAACATGACCTCCCGGGATGTTATGACGTGCGGGAGCCGGAGACGTACGGGAGGTCTTGGGAAATGTGTGAACACAAAAACGGGCAACCAAATGAGCCGGTGGTTCCTGTTCCTCTTCGAGACGTGGAGCAAGCAATCGGAAAGAAGGCATACGGAGAAGCTGGGTGTTTGCAAGTTTCTGACAGTAACAGGGGGTTGGTTTTTTGCACGCAACACCCATCAGTAATGAACGCACGCGGACGTATCTTGTAAACGAGAGGCCAATTGGCACTAAACTATCGCCGCTTGTCGGAAGTTCCGTTCTGGATGCAGCAGCTGCTGGACACTGAATGGCAGGACGTCTCTAATGCAGCCTTTGTTAGGGTGTTGATCGGGAAACGTGTTGCCAGAGTGTATTCACTGAGGTTAACAGCACTGGCGGCTTGTAACGGTGCGAGTCACCTGTCCGGCGCCTGGAGGATCGTTTCGATAGTCGATAGTCGAACCCAACCTGATCATGTGTGTGAGTGTTGCGCAATCGACTTCACCTCGAGGCGCTTAACGACTACGCACTACACCGCAGCAGGTAGAAAGGGGTGCGCCCAATTCGATGTGCCGTTTGAAGTCTCTCCCTTCGGACTGCATTCCAAGGAGTTTGCGCGGGTCCTTTTGGGCCGGTGCGGTTTGCGCATAACCTGTCGGTCGTCGGTTGTCGGCTGCCCGTTTTTGGGCAAAAGCACGGCACTGGGGCAAAAACCAGTTTGCGACCGGCCAGCTCGACACCGAGCATCCTGACGATCGGCAATCAGCGCGCTAATGCCCTCCGGGATCGTATGCCCTCCAGCTGATACATTCGTTTCGCAAAGCTGTTGCTCGCTGGTAGCAATTTTCTTTCACCGCTTTTCTTTCCGCAACGGGAGCTCGGCTCAATTTCGCGGTGGACGACGACGCACGGAGTCGATTGTTTAATTACTTCTTCGGATCCGCACGCCACCGGTTCGGGGGGGCCAGTGGAATGTGTATCGTCCCGGCCCGGGGGCAGGAACGGACGGGTGAAGCCGAAGGCAAAATGAACTGACTGACCGGGCAACCGAACAGCAAGCCGATCGACTGACAACATCATCATCTTCGATGGTGTCGCAGAAGTGCCTTTCTCCAGGCGCTCCGGGTTTGTATCCCACGGTGAAGATTGCTGTCAGCAGTGGTGCCCTCTTTGAGTGTGAACTGCGAAGAATCCGCCTCGATCATGATGTGGGATTGTTCTTCGCGATGAATGATGTCCTCCGGAGGTCGAATCTTGTGTGTTTGCATTCTTCCGGTAACATTTCTTTATTGTAACCAACACGCGGACACTTCACGTTCCGATCGTTTGTTTGGCTTTAAAAGAAAGGGGTTGGAAAACTTTATTCGATGACTTGATGGGGTTTTCCCCACGGCTTGTCTGTTGACCTTTTTTTAAGCTAACAGATTACTACCATCATCATCTTGGCACGGTGTACCGTTCGCATGTATCTCTTCTTGGACATCCCCCTTTAATAGGTGACATTTGCGTAATCGTCGACATTTACCGCAGAGTGACGCAGATCGCAGAGACACCCGAAGCGATGCAATTTGCTTGCATGCTTCGCCAGAAGACAGATGGACTGTAACCGGTGCATCATTTGGAGCACTGCAAAGATCCGGAGCGATTGAGTGCGTGAAGCAGGGGTTGCGATTGTAACCAGTGCTTATGATGCCATTTTCACTGTGTCAGGGTAGGTCACTGTCAGTAGGCTTCGGTAGTTAGAGGTCTCTGGAAGGGCGCCCTGTGCAGATGCACTTTCACATGCGGTCACGTGAGAAACCCTCCACTTGGCACATGTCAAACGGTGCAGCGTAAAACAAAACGATATTGTGGACCTGAAAAATGAAATTGGATATGCAATTTAGGGACTATCACTGCTCAGTTTCGCCCAGCGGAGCGACGTGCGTGAGGACGATAATGATGATGCCAGGCGGGAGACTATGAAATTTAATACGTACACAGCCAATAGAGCCTGTTGGAACCATACCAGGGTGCATGAATATCGGGGCATATTGTGTGTGACAGGAACCTGAAGACCGCTCGGACCTTCGACCGGTAGACGTGCGGTCGCCAGACGAGTGTACGAACCGGCAAAAAGGACGAACTCGAATCTCTCGCCATCACACGTCGATGGCCCTGCGACTAGGGTAATGATATACCCTTTAAAGCGGATGGTTCATGCTCCTCCCTTTCGACCCAAACCGGACCTGCACAATGCACCCCCTAGAGGGATGCTTGGAGCGGCAAGATGGGGTCCGCGCAACATCTCCGTCACCTGTGCGAAGGTTAATTGCTGATTGAAATCAGCTGCTGTCGAACGGATCGCGTAGACTTCGAGTCGCTGCAGGTGACGGAGGTAAGCAAACACAGAAAACCAACCTAAATAAGAAAAAACAACACCTACGGAATATATTTCTTCACCGAGCGCGCTCTCTATGTCCAACAAAATCAACTGCGTTCCCTGCGCGCGGCCCATTGTTGTTGCACACCAAACGTCAAACTTTTGACAGCGCTCCCCCGTCTGAACGCGGGCAGAGCACCGCGTCTCAAAATCGAAATTAATGTCGTACAATAAAATGTCGAAAATCGAAAGCAATGCCACATTCTGCGACGGAAACATACCTTTTTGTTCGATGGTGGAAAAAAACATCTACCCAGGCTGTAACTGAGCGTACGTTGAATAATCTAAATGACGCGGTCACATCAATCAATCAAACGCGAGCACTGGGGTGATGCCGGATCGCATTGTTCGTTTGTTGCCGGAACAATATTGGCCTTCTAGTTTCACGCGCAGTCAGCGGACGGCGGGTTCAGTTCGGGTGTTTACTAAAAACGCTGGGAAGTTCACAACCTGCAGTCTTCCGTGCTGGAAAATACGTTGGACATCAAGAACCGCAGCTCTTCCGTGGGTCACCAATTAATCAATCATACAGCTCGTTTGTTGGCGTTGTTTATTTTTCTTCCGACACACGGACCCTTGAGTGGTCCGGGGTCTCTAACGCGGGCTTCGAAGCGCTTAGATGAGGCATATTTTTTCGGGCGAGATATACCACCACTCAGCCGGGTTCTCAGGCACAGCCGAGGTTTCAGCCCGCCGATCCAAAACCGGCCCAACCGGACCTTCTACGCGGCGGCTGTGTTTTGGTGAGCTCTCCGCAATAAATTATTCATACAGAAACTCCTCTTGCGGGGCTAGCCATTAGAACGACTCTGAGGCGCGGGTTTCGGGTTTGCAAATGAAGCCAACCTTACGCGAGCGCGCAAGTGCCCCTTTGCGGTCGGCGTGTGATTCCTGCTACGCGGACGAACAGGTTGATCTTTTGTCTTTCCGCCTTCTTGACACCGGGCCGCGGTTGACAGTTTTGCGCAGTTAAGCAGTCGTTCCAGACACGGTGTCTCCGCGGTCCTGTTTTGCGATTCCGTGCGTACTTGTGTTCGAAGTTCTTCGGGATTAGGCGTCGCGCGTCACGGTGGCTAGTCGGGATTTGCAGGTGATGAATGCTGTACCATAGACCCCGACCCGGCGGTGTCAATCCGAGTCGAAATTGGAGTGGCTTAAGATGGCTGGAACGCTGTGGGAAGAATTGATCGCCCCGGGCTGCTTCGATGCGTCATTCGCGTTTCTGATTGGCTGTAGTGCGCGCTGCACAGAGTAGGAAGCAGGAACATGTTATTGCCCACGGGCAAAACTAGCTGTCAAGTTTTGTATTTCTGATCGGGGACTGTACGGACAGACCTTACCTAGCACCACCGCCAAGTTCAACTAATTACTGATACGAATCGGGGCGGTCAGTGTTTAGATCCATCGAGCAGGGATAGTTACATCACGCGAGAAACCCCATCGATCATTGAGTGCTGATTAGGGGCTCTCGATGAGGCTGTGCTCAAAGATATACCTGGTGAGTATCTCGCCCGGTGTGTGTTGCGCTGGTGACAAGATGTCTCGTTCGAGAGTCGCTCGGTAGATGCTGATCGGATCGGAGGCACGAGCGAGGAGAGCGTGTGTATGCGTTCCCTCGGTGTCGGTGAATTGGTGAATAATTGCATCGCTTATTGGCTGATTAAAAGCGCAGCGGCTCGTGCGGTGACCACTTTAGTGAAGTGCCATAGTGGTAGGGTCCATACTGCACTTGACAGGCTGGAATGTGGCACGTACAGAAGGCACCCCCAGCAAGCGACATGTGATGTGTGGCAGGTGATCTGTCGGGTGAGCTCCGCTCGCAGTGTGGTAATTTATTGCGCCAGAACTTGGGTAAAGATTCTGCACGGAGCCCCACCAGCAGCAGCAGCAGCAACAGGAGTGTAGTTAATGTACGCGATTTAATCGCAGTAAGTGTTCAAGTGGTGCTGTCGGAATAGGCACCGGAGCCTGCCCAGTAGTACGAGAGACGTACGCCACAGCGAAACCAGTTACCCTTGTTACGCTTCGGGCGTTTTTTTTTTTCTACTGCATTTCGAGGTGAGATATAATTTGTTGACAAGCGATCTAATGTCGAGAGAGTTTAGCATACGCGAATACGTGACGACCGCGAGGTGCGAGGCGGAATCGACGATGTCCATTTTGTTGTAGCGCGTGAAATCTGAAACCCTACAGATCGCTCTGGATCGCGCTTTCGGTGGCGAGATATGATGAAAAATGAATGAACTGGACATTGGCAAGTATAGGCCCACCACGGAACGGACACCACGGCAGGAGTTCGCCGCACCCTGCA